>ML778514.1:519267-536253 GCA_009831015.1 Picea engelmannii
GGCCTAAAGCCGACATAAATAAAATAACATTACTAATCTAAATCACAACTAATGGCCTAAAGCCGACATAAATAAAATAACATTACTAATCTAATATGCCCCAATTAAGTGGTAATGAGCCAATATTAGGGCTTAACAAGAAGTGTGAAGGTGGCAGGAACGGGGAAGAGTGATTAAGGAATAGAAAAGTATGGAAAGCAGTCAGTCATGCTTCAAAATAGGGTCACAAGGGATACTCGGGAGAAGTGAGGGCCCGATGGTCAAATTGTATGTCTTAGAAATTTTGAGTGCAAAATGTGTAACACGGAAGAGGGCATGATGGGGCAGTCCAACGGTCAATTTGTATATCGTGAAACTCTTGGTGTTGTTTGTAGGTCGTGGAACAATGGAAGCACAATCTTAAGCCCACCTGTCTGGGGAACCTACAATCGAAAAAGTGGCTAAGTATGGAATGGGGAAGTGGTCGGTCGAACTCCTTTTCGGTAATATATTGAAATTTTAATGGATATCCCATTACCTGGCAAGATCTTTTCTCCATGTTTCTGGACAAGTTGTGTAGGGATAGTCAGTGTGACTGTCTCCTCGAGCCTCTCGCTCATTAATGACAATATTTATGGTTGTTTCATGATGAGTTGTTAGCATTAAAGCTTACTAATTGCATACTTAGAAAGAAGTGTGAAGGTGGTGGGCACGGGGAACAACGATTAAGAATTTGAGATTTCGTGAACCCACCAACCCGACGATCCACGAAAGAGATTCCAAGAAATGGCCAAGTATGGAAAGCGGTCAGTCGGGCTTCAAAATAGGGTGACAAGGGATCCTCAGGAGACGTGAGGGCCTGATGGTCAAATTGTATGTCTCATAACTTTTGAGTGCAAAATGTGTAACACAGAAGAGGGCATGATGAGGGAGTTTGGCGATCAATTTGTATATCGTGGAACTACAGGTGTTGTTTGTAGGTCACAGAACAATGGAAGTGCAATCTAGAGCTCGCCTTCCTGGGAACCCGCGATTGAAAAAGTGGCTAAGTATGGAATGGGGAAGTGGTCGATCGAAGTCGTGATATAAAAGCATGAGTGAAAATATGAACCCGTGACTCCTCCAACCCGCACACTTAGACATTTTCGAAAAAATGACTAAGTAACCAGAAAGAGAAAGTAGAGGGGAAAAAGAAAGGGGAATTCGGTTAAGTATAGAAGAGGGAAAAGAAGGGGATAAAAGAGAGTGGGAAAATAGAAAAGGGGAGGGCAATTTTCGGAAGCGGGAATTGGTCGCAAACAATCCCCATTGTTGCAAAATCATCATTTTCTAGTCCAATATTTTATCCACATACTCGTTTTGTATTGTGTTTGTATCATTAAAAAGGGTGTGAGAAAATGAAAATATAAACTATAACTTGATTTTTGGATATAACTATGTTTAGTTGATTTACAGGCGCTATTGATGTTTGGCTTTTGTAGATAACAGTGGGTTAGCATAATTTTGCATTCTTACTGTGATAAGGCCTTAAAAAAACTAGAATAAGTAACATTTTTTTCCAATTCAATTCCCACACAAAAAAATTCTTTGATCCCATAATATTCATCTTTGTCGATCCGATAATAGGGAGGTGGATTTTTTAGATTGGGCTATTGGTCATTTCAGGCGACTGGGGCGCGTCAACTAATGCTTTGACTAAGATTTGTTTTTATTGCAACCTGTGGGAGTAATTGTGTTTTTGATACATTGTTTAATGCCTTGAAATATTATTTTAAGTATTAAACTTCTTGCAGCAGATTATTCATTGAATGGTTTGTTGTTTCCCTCTATTTTTACCTCTATTATTTCACTTGAATGTCATTACTCTTCTACCATCCAAGGAGAAACCTCATCCATATCATCTTTCCAATTTGACCATGCTTTTGTCTTGGTGAAACAACCCTCTAACTCACCAACAAATTCAAAAGAACAACCATTTCAAACTTTTGGTGGCCTGGCTCTGCCCTTTAGCACTCTGGTGCAGACTTTATGAGCAACAGTAACTATGAAGTCAATTAGACAACTCTAGAGGCTCTTCAATCAAAGAATAGAGAAAGTGAGTCATAGTTATACTTTCTAGGATGTGTTTGCATAAGAGAAGCATCATAAAGCTACAGAGAAATCAATGGAGGGTTGTTGAAATAAACTTATTATACTATCAACTTGACCATAAGTATAACAATGATGAACTTGAATTTTAATTTTGTGGTTGATATCATAGCCCCATTTGACTTAAGCTAGTATATATCATTTTTTTTCAAAATATTTGCGAAGAATAATTTTGGTAATTTCATTAATAAAGTAAAAGTGCTCAAATAGAGGTTAGGGGATGGACAACCAATAGTATGATTCCTTCTCGAGTGAAGAAATCAAGGAAGCTTGAGGGAAATAAGAGATCGTTCGCTCAGTAAGGTTGAGATGAGAATGAAATTTCTTGGGCGGGGCCCCAACTCCCGCATCGTGAATTAGTGTTCCTATGTTCTATCTACATTACGAATGGAATTGAATGTTGGTTTGAAACTGTGTGTGAAATTCATTTATGTTTCCGTAGAAGCCTCATGTGATTGACACAATGCATTGTCACATAATTGTTCTATGCTTAATATTTGATCAAATTACTTGAGTCAATACAACATTTAAGAATTACGAGACTATCGAACCATGCAAACGAGCAGAGGTGTTAAATCCAACAAAGAAGCCCCAACCAAGATTCCAAGGCAATTTTTTAATAGTAAATCTATAAGAAAAACAGTGGGTAATATATATTTATCCATAGACATTGGATTGAGTTCTTTGCATCGAAGAATTGAACATACTTGTCATAAATACAGGTAGAGGAGTTACAAAAAAAAACATGCATACAATTATGTGTTGTTCATCCAGTGCAACAACATGCAGAAGGCATCGACAAGCTCTTGAACATGCATACAAAACTCATTATCATGATTTTTTAGGAACTCCTTGCATTCTTCTCCTCTAAAGGTGAATGTTGGCTTCGGCAATCTCAACATCTTGCGGAAGACCTAAGGTGACAAAGAAATAGGAGAGTGGTCCCACAGTGGAATAATTCTTTGGCTTGAAATATATATGTCGGCGCACCAAGAGACCACCTCCTTACAGTCAAAGACTTCAAGGACACAACCTGCACGAGCAATTCCAAAGGTACAAATTGATTCGTTCTATGCGGAAGGGGATGAGTAGTAAGAACATTCCCTAGACCACTGGAATTTCTGGTCCTCACGCTCGAAGATGTTCACTGTATCTCCACAGAACAGGAGATTGGTCTTGCAATTGAATAATTCTTTGGCTTGAAATATATATCTCGGTGCACCAAGAGACCATCTCCTTACAGTCAAAGACTTCAGGGACACAGCCTGCACGAATAATTCCAGACATCTAAATTAATTCCTTTTGGGCGGAAGGGGATGAGTAATGAGAATATGCCCTAAACCACTGGAAGTTCTGGTTATCATGCCCGAAGGTGTTTACTGTATCTCCACATAATTGTTGTTGAGTTGCTGCCATAAGTTGACGAGAACGTTTGTTTGCTCCAAATGATGTTTGAAATGAACACTCGGAAGGGATAATATAACCCTCCGCAAATCTTGGTTTAATGTGTATCAATGGGAGATCTCCTCGAGCCCTTCGTTGATTAATGGAAATCTCTACGGTTCCTGTGTAATGAGTTGTTACCATTAAAACTTACTAATTTCATACTTAGAAAGAAGTGCGAAGGTAGCAGGGATGGCGAAGAGCGAATAAGGATTGGAGATTTCGTGAAGCCGCCAACCTGACGACGCGTGAAAGAGATTCCATGATGTTGGAAATGAACACTCAGAAGGGATAATATAACCCTCCACAAATCTTGGTTTAATGTGTATTAATGGGAGATCTCCTTGAGCCTTTCGCTCATTAATGACAATCTTTACAGTCCCTGCATGATGAAATGTTAGCATTAAAGCTTAATAGTTGAATACTTAGAAAGAAGTGCGAAGGTGGCGGGGATGGCGAAGAGCAATTAAGGATTCGAGATTTTGTGAACCCGCCAACCCGACGACCCGCGAAATAGATCCAAGAAATGGCCAAGTATGGAAAGCGGTCGGTCGGGCTTCAAAATAGGGTCACAAGTTATACTCAGGAGATGTGAGGGCATGACGGTCAAATTGTATGTCTTCGAACTTTTGACTACATAATATGTTACACGAAACAAGGCATGATGGCGGAGTTCGTTGGTCAATTTGTATATCATGGAACTCTGGGTGTTGTTTGTACATCACGAAACAGTGGAAGCGCAATGTTGAGCACGTCTGCCCGGGAACCGTCGAATGAAAAAGTGGCTAATTATGGAATGGGGAAGCGGTTGGTCGGACTCATGATATAAAAGCATGAGACATTTTCGGAAAAACGACTAAGTAACCAGAAAGGGAAAGTAGAGGGGAAAAAGAAAGGGGAATTTGGTTGTCAATTTGTATATCGTGGAACTTGGGGTGTTGTTTGTAGGGCGCGGAACAATGGAAGCGCAATCTCTAGCCTGCTTAGTTGGGAACCCGTAATCGAAAAAGTAGTTGAGTATGGAATGGGGAAGCAGTCGATCGAACTCGTGATATAAAGGCATGAGTGTAAATGTGAACGCGTGAATCCGCCAACCCCCGCACTTAGACACTTCTCGAAAAACGACGAAGTAACCAGAAAGGGAAAGTAGAGAGGAAAAAGAAAGGGGAGGGAAATTTTCGGAAGCGAGAATTGGTCTTAACAAAGCCCCATTTATGGTCTTAATAGTAACTGTGAAGTACATTAGACAGCTTTGCAGGCTCTTCAATCAAGGAATAGAAAAAGTGATTCAGAGTTATACTTTCCAGGATTTGTTTGCATAAGAGAAGCATCAAAAAGTTACAGAAAAATCAATGGAGGGTTGTTCGAGTAAAATTATTGTACTGTCAACTTGACCGTAAGTATAACAACGATGAATTTTAATTTTAATTTTGTGTGGTTGATATCATAGTCCCATTCAAATTCAGCTAGCATATATACTTTTATTTCTAAATATTTCTAAAGAAGAATTTTGGTAATTTCATCAATCAAATAAAAGTGCTAAAATGAACTACATATTACATTTGCTTCATAGAGATTACATTAAAAGGCAAGGCAGATCTTGTATATTCTTTAAGATCATAGAAAAACTGCTAAGATCCTGAATCTATCATCCATCCATAATTAAAAAACCGGGCTCATGAGAACCTTGAACTACAATACGAAAGCACATGAACAAAAGTCCGCCAAACACAAGACAGGAAAAAATCAGCAGAGATTGGGAATTGCATCCCATCTATAACCAAATCTCCAAATGGACACTAAGAAATTTGTCGATTACTATATTACTATGAACCAATAACACTATGAACATTTTGTTGGGTATGTGTTATATTCTTTGCATGTGTGTGTGGGCGCATCAGATTCGACAACTGCGTATATATTGGATTAAGGGATTAGGGTTTTGGTATCTACGGAATACCTAAAAACATTGTATATATTGTATGGTGAATGGTGAAATTCGATATAATGAGTATAAGAAAGGTTTTCCCCGGTTGAGGATTTCCGGTATAAATCTTTGTGTACTATGTGAATGAGCCATTGATTAACTTATGTTTTACTTAAGAATCTATATGCATTGCTTTACTTCACAAGTTTAAAACTTACACATTTGCTTCTGATAGTACTATGAACCAAGATCATGTTGACCTGTCAATGTTCTCGAAAAGAGTGTCAGCATTTAACTTAATGGAGTTTGAACAATCCCAAATTTGCAATTTTATTGAAAATGCCCGATGGTTTCGTTTAGAGGAGCAAGCCATTTTGATGACTCAAAGGATGGACCTAATTTATTCACAGTTGGGCACTTTGTATGAGGTATCTCCTCATGCTTCTCATTCTTGGACTCAACAATCTTATGCAATTCCAGTTCACTTTTTCATGGCACTCCAAAAATCTATTCATATCTTGATTGGGTAGCATGCACAGATATAGATTAGATTGTTTCGTTTCTTGTCAACACATGATATGAATTTATTTTTTTTGGTTCAGCCGATATGCAGTATGACATTGTCCTCATTTAATGTAAATTTTCTATGGATGTGAAAGTCGCGTAACATGTAAACAATGTTTGCCTTTTTTTTGTAGGTATACTTCATATGGCAATTATGCCAACCCAGGAAGCACATCTTGTAATACAAGTTGTCTAATTGTACAATGTACAATTGTGTTGTTGAGGGTTTGGATCACAGTGTTGAGGAAATGTCTATATATGTAAGGGCATTTTTTACTGCATCGTAGACAATCAATTGTGCCATCATTTATGAAAGCAGAGGCAGAAGAAGGAGAGTTTCATTTGGCACATACAAGCTCAAAGAGGGTCGAGTATGCATTTGTTACAACCAAAACACCCTCAACCTGCGCATGTGAGCATAGTAGTTAATATATTGAACAATATAATATATATGTGTACAAAAAAAAAGATGCACAAAATTGTTTAAGGCAATTTTTGTGTGCAAAGTGTGGATGGAATTGTATATGTATACGTACAACAATTGTCGAGCTAGTTGGTTTCTTGAGATCTTGTACTATGTATGTTCGCAATTATGTTACAAATGTTGCTTGGATTGTGCGAAAGATCCTTTCTTTAACATCTATTTTCTTTGTTATATTTTTTAAGAGCATAATTGGAAATTTCTCTTTATGCAATTGTTGTTCCATTGAGGAAAATAAATTTGAATAGGTGTCGAACAATTGTAGATGCAACATGGAACAATGTAATAGTTGTGTAAGATAACTGAGATACATGAGCATGTGAAAGTAAAGGACAAAGTTGGGTATGGAGAATGGTACCATTGTCTTGTCATTGTCTAAGTCTCCATCTTTTATATGGAGAATGTATTGCGAGCCAACTTTTCTCATGAGTGTGACAGCTGCACCAATGGTTCTGATTGGGTAAATCACGTTGCTCTCTACAAGTTGGTTTATTGTTGTGTCCGGTACAAAACGATATTTTGAACAAACCGTGGGAAATTTTTCCACGATACTTGTTTCATTGAGCGATATAATCCGATCACAATCACCACAGTCATATATTGTTTTCGGTAATATATTGAAATTTCTAATGGATATCCCATTACCTGGAAAGATATTTTATGCATGTTTCTGGACAAGGTGTGTAAGGATAGTGAGTGTGACTGTCATCATGGCCTCATTTTCTGTCATGTCAGCACGCATAATGCATCTAGTTTTGTTTGCCTTGTCTAAGTAGGTGTTATACACGACCATTATGTCCCCGACGAACACTTGTTCAATTCGACGGTTGTTCAAACCTTCTATTGATAGTATATTGGGTGTTATAAGTTTAGACCTGGTGATATTTTTTTAACAGAAAAAGTAATGTGAATGGCAATTTGTATCTTTTTTTCTTTTTGCATAAATGTACAAGTAGATGCACAATTTGGATGAAGTATGCAGGTTAGAGTTTTGTAACGATACCTCTTAGTATGCGGAGCTTGCACTATGTTGGGCGTTTCACTTTTTCTCCTCAATACTTCTTGTGAACTGAAAAGCATGTGTTGTAGATGACATCAACATATTTATCATGGAATAGATGAATAAATAACTCGGGATATTTGTTTACTAAACATAGCAAGAGCATAATGTATGAATCTTTACCTTTGGCCTTGTCATTTGTGTTGATGTTTGCGATGATTAACTACTCATGCCCATGTCACTCGTCCAACTTTTTCTAATGCAAACATATGTACATTGAACATGACAATGACTAATTAAGCATATGCATTCTATATTGTTCATAATTGTTATGGATGTCACATACAAGCTCGAAGGGGATCAAGTATGAAATAGGGTGTCAAGGGATACTCAAGAGACGCGAGGGCCCGATGATCAAATTGTATGTCTCAGAAATTTTGAATGCAAAATGTGCAACACGAAACAGGGAATGATGGGGGAGTTCGGCAGTCAATCTATATATCGTGGAACTTTGGGTGTTGTTTGTAGGTCACAAAAAAATAGAAGCGCAATCTTGAGTCTGTCAGCTCGGGAGTTCAGCTATCAATTTGTATATCGTGGAACTTTGTGTGTTGTTTGCAAGACACGGAACAATAGAAGCGCAATTTTGAGGCCGCCAGCCCGAGAACCCGTGATAAAAAAAAGTGGCTAAGTATGGAATGGTGAAGCGGTCGGTCAGACTCGTGATATAGAAGCATGAGTCCGCCAACCTGCGCACCTACACATTTTCGGAAAAATGACTAAGTAAAGTAACCAGAAAGGGAAAGTAGAGGGGAAAAAGAAAGGGGAATTCAATTAAGTATAGAAGAGGGCAAAAAAGGGGATAAAAGAGAGTGGGAAAATAGAAAAGGGGAGGGAAAATTTCGAAAGCGGGAAGTCTCAGCATATCCCCATTGTTGCCAAATCATCATTTTCTAGTCCAACATTTTATCCACATACTTGTTTTGTGTGTTTGATTTACTATCACTATTGGTATACCTTTTCGAAGATTGTACTTCAACTTCCTGTGTTGTGGCATATAAGACTTCATCCTCTTGTCCAGTTAGTTTGTTTGGTTCAATGTAGAAAATACAATGGACATGAAGGTAAGTTGGTATGTAGAAACACATGTAAAAAAATAAATACAATTCTATTTATTTCAATGTAGCAGTACAGAAAATACACTTGACATGATGATAAGTTATTATGTAGGAACATATGTAGTATCTACATATAATAAATTAAGTGCAAAGCAGTAGAATAAATATACAGTCAATAAATGAAATACAATACAATCGAATATGAAATAAGGGTAGAAACATGCACCTTTGTATGTCTTCTTCTACATTTGTGGTTGAGAGTCCTTCGTCTTGTCCAGTTATTTTGTTTGTTTCAATGTGGGAATGCACAAAATACAATGAACATGAATGTAAGTTGGTATGTAAGGGAAAACAAGTAATATGTACATACAGTAAATGAGAATCAAAGGAATAGAGTAAAAAGATAGAGTTAGAAGCATGCACCTTTGTTTTTCTTGATCCATGGTTGTGATTATATAGAATTTTTTCTGGCCAAAATCTATTACAAGCCAGAAAATATTAAGAAGTTGGATGATCCTAGCTGATTGATTTGGTTTTGTGCAACAAAGTATCCAAATATGCTTTGAGACATGGAAATATGATTTTGTAATATGCTTGATGTATATTTCATAATTCAAGTAGAAGACAAATTGTATCATGGTCAGACCAGTATGTGTCTAAGATAAAGAGGGTGTGTTGTGAAATGGGCACATTTGACCATACATGGTCAATAAGTGTGTTTTGTACATGCTTTATCTTATCCAAAAGAAAGCGGAGATTGTAATTGCACATGTAGTTTTCCAATTCTTTTGTTATGGCACTATTTTGTAGCATGTCAACATTGAAGTCTCCTAGAATGATAATGGTTTCGTTCAAAGGTAAATGGTGTAATGCATTTGAAACAACATTCATTATGTTGGGCAATGTTGCATGCGGAGCAGCATAGAGATTCAATATTGCAATTTGCAATCCATGGAAAATTACTCTTTCTAGCACCATCTCAACATTTTTTTCTTCGAAATGCATATGATCCAAAATTGTTATATGTTCTCATTAATATCATCACTCCATGCGTAATGTAACTTGATATACAATTGTGATTTGTAAATTGTTTGTTTTGCATGCATAATGTCATGTATGTTTCTTGTAAGCACGTAATATCGGATTGCATTGTGTCATAGTCATTGAGTATATCATTCATATGTGCACATTTAAGTTGCACGTGTTAAGTGAGAGAATTGATACAGATGAGTTCATTTGTATGGATTGGTAATCATATTGCAGATGTCATTTTGCACTAGTCTGAAGGCGTTGCATCTTAGTATCGACTTTATGTTTGACTTTGAAGCTATCTTTTGTAAGAGTGCTTAGCAAATACAAGGACTCTATGTTTCTGACATGGGGCAGAGCTCTGTATACAAGTCCATGTATTCGTATTCCAGCAGGGTCGAAGGCAACACTATCAAGTTTTATCCCTTGTGATATGTGGATTGTACGTGCACATGCAAGTTGAATTGGAAACTGCTTTCGAAACTTCAGTTGACCTATCTTTGTCGATGTTGATATTGGTTTTGATATTCACAATATAGGTGTCCATTCACACAAAGTGTTTGAATTATAGAGATAAGCTAACTTGTTGGCTTGTCGGTGGCCAATATGCAGGTCATGGAACTTAATCCATAAGACATCAACTTTTTTTGTTTTGGTATAAGCTTTGAGTATTCCATCTACACCATTCACCAGGCCATCCTGTGAATCATAGTTGCAAGCATATATTTCAACTAGCATGTCTAATTTCAGGACAAGTTGCAAAGGGAAAGTTGTTGTATGTTGATGACATGGTACATTGCCATGGTTTTCTTCTTCAAGATCAATTGAATTGATGATGATATCATTGTCAAGCATGAGTGATAGCATATAAGTGTTATGCGTTGCAATATCTTTATTCTTGTAGAATAGGTAAGGGAAGGTTGGGTCGGTCAGGGCAGGTCACATGTAACTTTAATTGATATATGTTAAGTCATCACATGTTTGGTTGTTTGTCTGCATTCTATTTAGAATTACACTAAATTTTTCATTTGTCTGGCGCATTGTAGTATGTAATTCAAAACATTTTATGTTGTATTTCCAAAAGTCATGCGTCATTGTTTGCATGTTGATCATAGGTTGCTAAAATATGAGAGAATCTTATATGGGTTGTGCCTGGTAAAGATCCCCACAGAATACCATATCAAGGTTTCCAAAGTATTTGGTTTGGACATGTTTTATGTTTCTTAGTCGATTGTCAATGGAATATAAGAAGCAACTTCCAATCAAGGATGCCTCATCTATGAACAGAAGTTGTAGTTTGTCATAAAGCCTTGACAAAGTATCTAACATTTCTTTGTTGAGTGGAGGAAAATGTGACCTGTTAAAAGGCATCAATAATGCAGAGTGGACTGTTGTTCCACCTGCATTATATGCAACTTTTCATGTATATGCAAGTATCATTCCCTTTGGTTTCACGGGGTCACTCAAATTGTTTGAATCACACATTTGTATAATCATTTGGAATAGTTCTTTCAATGTGAATGTCTCCCTTGTTCTTGCCCCGCATGTAAGGAACAAGTGCACAGGAGTGTGCATGTTTAAGCGTTTTTTCATTGCAATATCCTTTAGGATTGCTTGATGCTCTTGATTCAACAATCGTCTAACTCTGTAGTATTCTTCATTTTTTATTAAGAAAGGATTTATTGTGACTTTAAACCCAAGATTGATACGTTTTTCAATGGCAGCTTCTCGAGGACAAGGCAAATCTTCTTGCAAGTCATAGGATTCACAGAAAGTTCCAGTTGTTTTATGGAAATGATCTTTCAATCCATTGCGCAGCTCAGTCGAGGAATAACAGAAGTGCAATAGAACTTGAAATGCATCGAAGAGGCAATCTCATGCAGTATACAAAAATGCATCTAACCTGAAAAGGGCATTGTTACGCAATACTTGGTCGATGTTGTCATGTACAATGGAGTGTGCATCTATTTGATAGCATTCAACATCTATTGCTTGCTCCATCTTTTAAGTTGTGATTTTCAATATGTTTCTTAGTTATGTTTAGATAATATGAAAATAGCAAAAAAGATAAGTATACGTTTGGGAGTGCATACCAACTCTGTTATGTATCCTTCAACCTCTGTTCGTCTCAAATCCAGTGCTTTGTGGTTGTTGTAGCATATGACAAAGCAACAAAGCTACAGTTAGTGTCCAACCATATAGAAGAGATAATGCAAATAAAACAATAGTATCAATTTGCTCAGTACAAAGATTGAGTATTTAGCTAGCAAATCGCAAAACATTGTCCCAACAATTTTCTGTGTGTAAAGCCCATTTTATAAACTATATAGAAGAAATTTAGCTAGCAAATCGCAAAACACCGACCTAACAATTTTCTGTGTGTCAAGCCCATTGGCCAAAAGAAATTTGACAGTTTAACAATCTTATTTTCGTCTTCTCAGCAACTATTGGAAGTTTGAACCCTTATAAGAGTTCTATTTATCATGTGGGAGGATACTCCGAAATCAACATTAATGTTTGGACCCGACTTGTTTTGTGTTTTATTTTCATCCTTTACCCAGGATTTTCATTTCAAGTCCTAGAACTTTCTTTTTATAACTTATTGAAATATATCACCGATAAAGATGGATAATGCCTGACAATGGTGTGCAATTTTGTTGTAGCTTAGTTACCTTTGTATAATACTTAGCCCTTCTACACCTACCTACAGTTTTCTTCTACAAGAACATTTTGCAAAGGCATGTAGGTACTCATTCTCGGGCAAGGTGGGAATATCATCGAGGGCATGGTGGGAAGGCTAAAATTTTCCTTATTCAATTAAGGCGTTAGATTTCCACTTCATCACATAAGGCAAAGGACCGAGATTTGTAATGCTAAAAAAAATGACAACCGGAGTTGTGCAGACGACATTGGCACACACATGGTGCAGAGTTTGGGGAAAAAATGGAGGAAAAATTAAGAGCAGGAAGAAAAGATATGCCAACCTCTATGGAAAGTCTCCAGGATAGGAATGATGAATAAGTACCTAAACATTCTTACTTGCAAACTGTAAATACTAAACAGTAAAGAATGAATACAAATGAAACTATGGTATTGAAACTTACTTGTTAATGATGAACGATAGAATTGGAGGTCCAATTGTGAGTGCGGGATTTCAACCCTGCAAATTTCAACAACGAGTCCTGGAATTACCCAGGATTTGCATTTCAGGTCCTGGAACTTTTTCTTTATAACTTACTGAAATATGTCACCGATAAAGATGGATAATGCCTAACAATGGTGTGTAATTTTGTTGCATCTTGGTTATCGTTGTATCATACTTATCCCTTCTACACCTATCTGCATTTTTCTTCTAGAAGAACATTTTGCAAATGCAACAAGCTTGACATAATCTTTCCATGTGAAAGACACGGGTTCGATTCCCGTAGGGGATAGGTAGGTACTCATTCTCGGGCAAGGTGGGAATATCATCGAGGGAAAGGTGGGAAGGCTAAAGAATTTCCTTATTCAATTGAGGTGTTAGATTTCCACTTCGTCGCATACAACAAAGGACCGGGATTTGTAATGCTAGAGAAAATGATAGTCGGAGTTGTGCATATGACATTGGCATGCACATGGTACAGAGATTGGGGAAAAAAATGGAGGAAAATTTAAGAGCAGGAGGAAAAGATATGCCAACCTCTATAGAAAGTTTGCGAGATAAGAATGATGAATAAATACTTAATCATTCTTACTTGCAAACTGTAAACAGTAAACAACGAATACGAATGAAACTATGGTATTGAAACTACTCGTCAACGATGAACCACAGAATCGCAAGTCCAATTGCGAGTGCAAGATTTGAATCCCGCAAAGTGCAAAAACAGTTTCAATTGCAGGTGCTCCAACCTTGCAAATTTGAAGCAAAGAAAAGCATGCAGTAAGCAACAAACCAGTGAGCAAGCACCAACATGTCCAACTGCAGGTGCAGGATTTCATCCTTACAAAGTTGAACCAAACAACAACAAGCAGCAACCAACGAACCAGTGAACAAGCAACAACCAGTGAAACAGTAAAGAATATATGTATCTTCAATGATGACTAAATTGCATTCCAAACATAGAAGAAATATGAAACATATGATTACTATGCGAGTGGCAGTGGACAATAATATTGCCCAAATTCACTGCAAGATTGTATGCAAAATTTGGAGGAAAATGTACTCTGACGGACCTATTTAAGTAAACATTTAAGGCTGTCAGGCCTGTTTAAGGGCCTCACACTATGTAAACATTTAATTTTTCAGGCCTATTCAAGTACCTCAAAAAGAGTGTCAATGCTCAAAACTTTCGGTATGTAAACATTTCAATAAAAAAAATAAAAAAAAATTCAAAAAGAGCGTCGATGCTCAAAACTTTGGATATCTAAACATTTAAAACATTGGGAATAGTGAGACTGGCAATAAGACTTTGAATCTATTCTCCAATGAGATGATGACAAATAATTATTTTTTATTATATAAAAAATAATTCTTTATATTCTCTAGTTCTAACAATGGAGATTGTGCAAAAATTTATAGTCAAAGGGCAAGTTAATATGAAGTCAACGATTTATTGATCGCTATAGTCCCTCTACGCCTTCAACAAGGACTAAATAATAAGGTTTTGCTATGACTGCACGTAAATAATTTTACAGGTAGCGTGAAGAATCAGATGGATGGGTTAATACAATCTTGTACTCAATTGAAGGCATCTTTCACTGAATTTGACAATGAACATGTTTAAAAAAGAATAAAAAACTGTGAACGATTAAGCATAGAACTAAAACAAAATTAAACACTCATTGCAATCTAAGCTAACAAATTGAAAATGCCAGAATGATACCCAGATCGAGGGGTCCTTCCTGACCTGGATGACGTGCCTGGAGCTACAAACTCATAGCGAAATAAACAACGTACAATGTCTCAGCAAATAACCAGCTTCGTTAAATAGAATTTAGTCCGCTACTTACAAATCAATACTCAAATTCAATACAATAATCATGTAGATAATACAAATCTTTAGGAATCGATTTATTTCCTGGCTCGCTGCCTTCATCCTTCATTTATACATGAGAGGAGAAGGGATGAGATCTAATAATACACAATATTTTGGGAAGATAACATAAAACAACTTTAATATATTTTGAGATGGCATCTACTTAACTTAGGGAGGTTGATAACCAAATACAAACCATCACCAATTATTTATCATCTTCTAATATCTGTCATTCCACATGGCAACATTTACCTGATCCTTTGACTGTAGGTTGGAGTTTGGAGATGACAATCTAGACATGAACTAAATCTAGGCACAACATGAAATATGAGCAAATCTCGGCTAATGAACCAGCCATAACTCTCAAACCATGCCCTTTTTTGAAGCACGGTTCGCGAAAGACTCAATTTTCCATGCTGAGAACAAAACGCATCTTCCAGATTCTTCATATTCATTTTCGTTTGCACGGAAAATGAGGTTGAAATATGTTGTTAGGAACTTTTGCTAATTTCATGTTGAACTATTGTTCCTAAGATGAAGGTCCACACATGCGACCTAGACATGTTCTGACTCAAGTGAGAGCAGGTCGATGTCGATGCGGAGAAAATCCATGTTATTGATTTTTTCCGAGAAACATGCAAATATGTCGAACAATGATAGGTACCAGAATGAGAGTGATGGTGTGGGAATGTTGAACTAGTCATGTTGGTACAATAATCACATTTCATAAACCGTCGTCGGTAAAACCATAATATAATCATCTTTTAATCACTAAAAACATGGAAAAACTATGTATTAACCACATAGGATGTATAATCTTGAATGACAATAGATAATGGAGGTTTATGGTGTAATTGGGCGTATATTATTGGTGAAATGCGGGAGAAAGGTGAAATGATGAATGTATTTATATAGCAGAAAATATAGAAAAAGTGGAGCCCAACACATATGAACTGAGTGGCCTTGTTGTCTGATGTGCACATGGGATAAGAAGCTTCTTTGCAGTTCAAGAAGATAAAGTACATTGTGCAGAAGAAAATCTGGGAGTCCAGGCAAATTGAGTCTAATGGTGCCCATTCTCGATGGTTTTAGGTTGGACTTGTCTGCAAAATACACTATTCCATCTATATTGTCATTGAATTCTTCAAAAAAATCTCTTCTAAATGTCATATGAGAGGTTGTGCATGTGTCAAGAAGCCATGCATCTTTCTAAGGACCATATGCAATGTTAAATAAATCTTTTGTTACTCCTATATTGCAATGAGCAACAATGTAATGGGAAAATTCAGGTGGATTACCTTTTGTTGGTTCTGTAGGTTTACCTTTGTCCTCTTTCTTATTCCGTCTATCTTCTTTGATATTGTCCCATAGAACTCTACATTCATTATGTGACCAATTATTTTTGCACCGGGTACAATGAAGATTGGATCTATCACCTTGGTTGTGTCTTACCCTCTATCTCTAAAACTCTTTCTTCAACATCCACGTCCTCTTCTATTGCTTTCTCCTCTGCAAGAATCATGTTGTTTACTCTTGTCTTTCTGAGCAAGGTAAATAGTTTCGCTAGTTGAAGGAGTTAGCTTCTTTCCAAAAGCTTTCTCACGATATGCAACTTTCTTTACCATTTTTTGAAATGTCATGGATTTCATCTGATTACTTGCTTGCAACAATTCAAGGTAGTGAGAATATGTAGGGTAGAGGGCCTTAATGAAGGTTGTAAGAGGGATATGAATCTTTTCTCCAGTGGCGTCAATGTCATGCATTATGGTTGTTATTTTTGAAGCATTTTTTAAGCCAAAGCCACAGGGTCATCATTCTTCAACTCTAGGTTGAAGAGCTTCAACATTAGTTGTATGAGTTCAAGCTCAGAATGTGTGTTATACAATTCATTCAATCTCTTCAAGGCGCCATCAGAATCACTAATGGAAGCAATATGACAACTCACCTCCTCACTTACTGTTGTAGAGATTATTGCACATTCCCTATGGTCTTTGTCTTCCCATATTTCACGTTCTTTATATGTGGTCAGTATGATTGATTTTCTACAAGGGGTGAAATCATGAAGGTGGGTTACACTTTTGCTTGTTTTATGAGAAAAAAAAAACTGTATTTTCACAAGTTATTCAACTTCCGACATATAAAAGTATTTTTTTTATTTAGAATTTCACTTTATAGTAAAAACAAAACTTGTGAATAATTGTGTTAGCTTTCCAATGACTATTTTTCAATTTTTTTTTATCACGATTTGATATGTCAATTTGACAATTGTTTAACAGTATGTT
>ML778514.1:568700-583116 GCA_009831015.1 Picea engelmannii
ATACCCATCACATATCCATAAAGCAATTAAAAGTAAAAAAAATCTTATGGTTAAAAAATTTCAATGGTGTGTTGGGCAGTCTGAGGGAGATGTGTAATTCCTTCCATGCTCAACACGGAGTTGACACATGGTGCACACGCATGCACGCACACACATTAAGAATAAAAACTAGTGTAGATCCATCTTAACTATCGATCTATCATGTGCGGAGAGGGATCAAGTCCCTTGAGGTGAAAACTTTTTTTAGATTGAAAAAACTTGAGGAAAAGTTTCCACCTTGAGGTCGATCCCTCTCAATGCATGATAGATCCAGAGTTAAGATGGATCTTTTTATGGTCTTCTATTCACGGTGGATACTTAGTCACTTTATGTTATTTTTGGAAAAAAAACAGTTATGAATGTTTTTTAATGCATAAATTGGACACATACCTTTCGTATTCAATCATTGTCCTACGCATATAGTTTCTATGGAACCATTGCTTTCGAAGTTGTCATGTTCCATTGTTGCCAACCTCATATATATACAAAAATTTGCACATGTTGACTCTTGTTGTCATTCAAATCGCGTTTGCATTTATGTAAT
Source organism: Picea engelmannii (assembly GCA_009831015.1). Taxonomy (NCBI): domain Eukaryota; kingdom Viridiplantae; phylum Streptophyta; class Pinopsida; order Pinales; family Pinaceae; genus Picea; species Picea engelmannii. The sequence goes on from ML778514.1 coordinate 569,284, forward strand.
GTTTAAATTTCTATTCATTCATTTCACTTTGGCCTTTACAAGAAAATAGTTTCAATGCTCACATATAATAGCTTCTTGGTTCTAGAAGAGCATGGGCTCAAATGAAACAATGGCTTAATTTCGTTTCTAGTCACATTATTTGTTTCACTTAGCACTTGTCTTTAAAGGAATGCCTTCTTAGACATTGTTTTTGCATGTAACTTAGTTCTTCCTTCATTGTTCTTTCTTAGGGGTTGTCAATATAAAAATAACAAAAAACATTCCTATGGTGTTATAGTTAACATGGGTGGAACCTTGCTTCCAAAGTAATTGCTTGCATGCACCATGAGCAACACATTTCATAAAAACCATAGCTTTCTTGTGTAACACACTGTGTCCATCTCGCCCCCTCAAGAAGGATGTTTTTGGTTTGTAATACCAAGATGGAAAGGGTGTTCTCAAGATTATTGTAACATATTATTCCAAAGAGGGATATTGTTATTTCTATCTACACTATGGTTCTATTCAAGTATGAACATAATATACACAGTATCAAACCATATAAAAGGTGCCAAGGGTACATAACTGTCCATCGAAAGAGATAAAATCCTTGGCCTACCCAAAGGGAAACTGGGCCAACTCTCAAAACCAAACTGTAGCATACTAGAATTGTGACCAAAAATGATAAAACTGAGTCCTTGAAGGAGAAATACAACCATGGCTAGATAACAAAGATAACAGATGGAAACTCTAATAAAACTATTGAGAGCACAACCAAAATGAGAAGGTAATACCTCAAACATTAAAGTGTGGAACCTGGGTAGTAGCCTTTGAGGTCCCCACAACAACACCAACAACCAGATGAGGCGGGAGAGGGTCAGCCAACAAGGAACCATTGCATGACAACTGAAAGAAGCCTCCATTTCGCTTAACTAGTCAGGTGACCAGAGTAAGCAACAATTTGTTCTAATGCTCAAGAGCCTCGAGTCTTTGGCCAGACTTCATGTAGTCTTGCTCCTTGGTAAGCAGAGCCTGGGAAACCATGGTCTTGGTATGACAGTAAAGCTCAACAATGTGATGAAACTGTGTATCCTGATTTCTGGTGCAACCTAAATCAGGGATGAGATCCCCCACTTGTTGATTAATGTTCCCGTCATCCTGGTGAACTCTAATAATTTTAACTTCTTCCTCAAAAGGATGCATGCATTATTTCGCAGAGGGAGAGACAAAATCATGATAACATGCAATTGCTTCTTCAGTAGCAAGGGTCACACAGTTTTTGTGGGTAGGGATTGCTTTCACTCGGGAAGCACAAGGGGCCATGAAAGAACTATAGAGTATCCTCTACCACTCGTCTATAGGTTCCAAACAAATTTTATTAGCTAAGATTGGAATGAAAACCAGAGCCATATTTACCTTCTTGCCCACACACTTAGGGATAGAGATCGCTAGGACAAGCATTCGAGCAACATTCCTTACCATGAATGGAAACTTAATCATATTTGGGCCTACAACCATCATCATCGTACCCATCCACTTTATTCATCGCTTTCGTCGAGTCTGGATCATGTATAACATGATCACTCACACTAAGGGAAGTACCTGGTGAAGAGATGATGAGGGGACATGTGTCCAAATGCATGGATGGGAGGACAAGCTTTGAACCTATGACAATGTCACCCACATACAAGCCTGGTCACTTGTCACTCGATCTAGGATCTATCTGCACTATGGTTACAATAATTTAAATTACTAATTAGTCATGGTGATTTTCAAAGAATTGTATATATATATATAGAAGTTTTTGAACAATATTTTTTTCCCAAAGGATAAAAGCGTAAATTTTATTAAGAAATATAAAATTTACATTCTGAAGAATGCATGTAAAGACATGCATTTAGTCCCAAAAATTTCTTATTTATGTCAAACATGATACTCTAATGATTGTTAGAAACAATTCTTTGATTATAGTATGACCCATATGCTAGTCTTGTTGTAAAAACCAAAATCAAGAAGTAGTGTCTTTTGACATCACCCAAAATTGCTCCAAAAAGAGGTAGTACTGAAACTGAGCTAATATGTGTCTCGAGAGACCTTGTTCATAAATAAATTGATGCTACTGATTCTTGTGCACTAGTAGACTCCTTCTTATATACAAAAAAGTGGATAAAATGCTTTTTATACAATTTGGGTTGGTTGATCTATAAAGAGTCTGTAATAATGTTCCTGACTCTGGCCATCCAAGAGCTCTATGATGTGCCACTACCCGTGAGCCATAGAAGTGTCCTCTTTAGATAAGAAGTCTTCTTATCCATTTCTTTCCCTATAGACATGTTTGAAAGACAGATTTGTAAATATATCTGAAATTAAAAAAACTTCTTCAAGCAATGAAGCAAGAATTATGTTGTGGCATTTTTGTGTTTTCCTCATCCAGTTGATGACCACCATAGAATCCCCGAAGATCTGAAGATCTAACATCCCTTTTTCCCCAACAAAAATGAGCAGGAGCTTTAATGCCATAAGTTTTGCATAATTATTTGTTCCTTGTCCCAGACCCCACTTTATCTTGAAAGAGTGTGTTGGAGAAAGGTGGAGGATTCCCCCTCCCCCACAAAGAGCACCATCGTCTTTTGAGGCACCATCAAAAAAATCCCAAGGTCTAGTGGTGTTAATGTGTTCTTCCACTACCTGCCTTGGGGGAGGTAGATCTTTCTCTTGTGGAAAATGTGGTAGGATAGCTAGGCTTTTGGCTACAATAAGCTCAGGAAGGGATTCTTTTTCGTTGAAAATAGCAGAATTTTTGGCAATCCAAATTCCTCAGATGATGAGGAGAGGAAGTGCCTTGAACTGATTGTATCTACGATTTTGAACCCACAAATTCCAATATTCTTCAATGGAAGTTTCGTACCAAGAGAAAGGTTGACCCAAAATAGCAAAGACATCTCGCCATGTTAGTATAGAAAAAAGGACAATCTAGAAAAAGATGTATTGAAGTTTTCTCCTCTCCCTTTCACATGGGACACCATCTTGGTCCCCTTCCAAACCCATGAGTTTCATCCTATCCCAAGTAGGGACCTTTTTCTTTAATAGACACCACATAAACACTCTACCCTTGAGGGGGCATTTGGCTTTCCAAATCCCCTTCCACCACCAATCAAGAACCTGTTGATGGAGAAATGACATCATAAAAGTATAACCCTCTTTTGGGCAGTATACCCCAAAATGACTGAGTTGCCAGAGAAGTTCATCTTCCTGGTCATTTAATTTGATATGGATTAATTTAAGTGCCCTGATATACTCATTCCAAGGAGCTATAAAGTGTTCTTCCAGGTTCAAAACATGTGCATCTTGCCAGCCTTGGTTCCAGATCGAAGTTTATTGATCATATACAATCTTATTCAAATGAAAAAAACCTCTCTCTTGAAGGTTGTCTATTAGATTTTGGGGAAGTAAGTGTTGGTCGTTTTCACCCACCCGTGGATCCCTACCTAGCCTGAGAGAGTTTCCTTTGCCTACATTCCAAGCCAAGCCTTAACTGATAACATCAAAGGATTTGACCAAGGCTTTCCACATGATAGATCCTTTTTGGTGACTTTTTTCCGGTCTTCTAATCCAATCCACCACCGAATCTGGATTGATATATTTTTGTTGAATGACCTTTGACCATAAATTGTTGGAAGAGATAAGTCTCCATCTTGTTTTTACTGCAAGAGCGATGGAGAAGCAATGTATATTTTTTAAGCCCCACCCCCCCCAATAGCTTTGGCAAAGCTAAAGACTCCCATTTGATCCAAGGCCTCACAAAACTCTCCTTCTAACTGCCCCATAAAGATTTGAATATTAATTTCCTTATTTTTTCCAGTGTTCCCTTTAAAATCCAAGCCATAGATAACCAATACACTAGAATTGCCTCCAGGACTGATTTTACCAAGATTAGTCTGCCAACTCAAGATAACCACCTAAAAATCCAAGATTTTAACCTTTTCTCAAGCTTTGATAATAACCAGTTCCAGTCCCCTTTGGTGTAAGAGTTTGGTTTTAGATGAAAACCCAGGTATTTTAGTCCCTCATCAAGTGGCTTTTCCATAAAAGGAAAAAGACATTTATAAAAGAGGACTTATTCTGGAGCCATTAGATGAGTACAAAGAGTAGATTTTGAGTTGTTTATTTGCATGCTTGTAGCTCTGTTGAAAATATCTAAAATGGATCTCAATTGTTCAGCATCACCCCTTAGGCCATTGCAAAAAAGTAGAACATCATCCACAAATAACAAGTGAGTGAGAGAAAGTAGATGAGTAAGAGGTATGTCGATAAAAGTTCTGATGCTTTTGTCTTCCTTAAGAGCCTTGCTTAGTCCCTCAACCACAAAAAGGAAAAGGAGAGGGGAAAGGGGAAAGAGGGAACCCCTGACGAAGTCCTCTCTCGACATGGAAGATGTTGAAATATTGTAACTGCAAAGAGTATTTTGATTATTATTGAGTTATTTTCATAAATATCAATCCCCTTTTGTGGATTGATCAAACCCTAATTATATGCTGCCAATTAAGAAGTCGGCCCCCGGGCCTAATTAAAGTGGTTTTAGCCACTAAGTAAAGAGGTCGGCCCTGCCCAGTGAAGAGACACCACCCTAGCACTTGCCAGCTAGTATAAATAAGAGTGGAAGGTGCCTCATTAGCTCACTCACTCCAATCACTCAACAAGTGCACAAGTTTGGAGATAGATGCAGTTGGGAGAAGAAGGAAGAGAAAGGCACATTTCTCAGTCTTGGTTATTCTCTAGTGTTTGGTCTTTTATCTTGGCATTGTATTGGTAATCTATATTAAGGAAGTTTTTGTTGAGTTTTCTCCTCCATGAGGGTTTCCGAGGATAAATGTTGTGTATCTTGTGATTGTGTTTCTCTCAATGATCCTACCTATGCTATTGTTATCTAGTAAATTGAAAAGAAACTTAATAGATGCTCTAAAAATTAACATGGTATCAGAGCTAAGCTGAAGAGAGCACCTTTCACTGGATAAGCAAAAACGTCATTGTTGTCATACAAGAAAATTAGGGATTTTGTTGGAGAGGAACTTTAGCCTAAAAAACACCTAGGGAAGTGCACCCTAGCCCAGTGAACTAATTGGCACCTTGAGCGCACCTTTTCTGTGGCCAGAAACTCTGGGAAGTGAAACCCTAGTTTTTGGTTGGTACCAGAAAACCAGAACCAGAACCAGTACCAGAAGTACCAGTCCAGATTTGCGCAGGATCAATTTCAAGGGGTAAAATTTTGATTTTCATAAAACATACAGCACTAGGCTACTCGCCTTAGCCAAGTGCACCTCCTGGTAAGTTCAGATTTAATTTCTGAGCACTTTCAATTTTTGGTCATTTTCCCAGCTCGAGGTCAAGATGTCTGCAAGCACCAAGCTTGTTGACAAGTTAGAAGGTGTGGATAACTTTCGTTCGTGGAAGTATAGGATTGCACTCATTCTTGAAGAGAACGACCTTGCAAGATTCATCAAGGAAAATGTACCAGAACCCGTAGATGCTACGACTAAAGCAAAGTACCATAAGGATATGGTTAGGGCCAAAATAATCATTGCAGACTCTATTAAATATCACTTGATCCCTCAAGTGGCATCTAAGAATACTCCAAAATAAATGTTTGATGCCCTAACCATATTGTATGAAGGAAGGAACATTAACCAGAAGATGAACTTGAGAACCCAACTCAAGAACACAAAGATGCAGAAAGGAGAAACAATTCATGACTATTTCTCTAGGATCTCTCAATTCAAGGAACAACTAGAAGAAAATGGAGATAACCTAGATGAATATGAACTTATATTGACATCTCTTAATGGTCTCATAAGACCTTGGGATGCATTCATCAAAACCATTTGTGCAAGAAAGGAAAAACTACAATTTGACAATCATTGGGAAGAATGTGTTCAAGAAGAAGCAAGAGTAGCTAACCGAGAAGCAGTACTTTCAAGGGATGAAGATCAAGCCTTAGATGCTCATGCTAAAGGAGGAAAGAAAAGGCCTCACTTCAAGAAGGAAGCCCACCTACACAAGGAATCTCACTCCCTAAATAGATTCATCCATAAAGAATCTCATCCTCGAAGGAGATTCTAGAAGTTTCAGAAAGGTCAAAGAAGAGAAAAGGACTTCTCATCTTATCAATGTTACCATTGTGAAAAGATGGGACACGTTGCTAAGAATTGTCTAGCTAGAAGAAAAGAGTACAAAAATAGAAATAACAAAAGACACCATGCCCATGCAGTTGAAGATGATGAGCCACCCACAAAGATGATTAAAGAAAAGATTGAAGACTATGTCTTAATCTCCGTCCTCTCAGGATCAGTGTCACCCGGTGAGGATACTTGGCTCATAGATAGTGGTGCTTCCAAGCACATGACGGGTCAGAGAGACATTCTCTCTAGCCTTACAGAAAAGAACTTTCCCCAAAAAGTCACACTTAGAGATGATTACCAATACCCTATCAAAGAAGTGGGAGAGTCCACCTACAAACTTGATTCAGGGACCCCAATGAAGATAAAGGATGTACTGTATGTACCAGGTTTGATGAAGAATTTTCTTTCTATCTATGCGTTTGATAAGAAAGGCTTCAGGGTTGCATTCATAGATGGTGAAGTCCTTATGTGGTCTAAAGGTAAAACCATACAAGATGCAATTGTTATTGGAACAAAAGAAGGTGGCATGTATAAGTTAAAAGGTCAATCAGATGCAGCCTTGACTCACTCCACTGAGAGTCCATGTGAACTTTGGCATAGAATACTAGCTCACATCAAATACAAGGCCCTACCATATGTGAGCAAGGCAGTTACAGGTCTACCAAATTTCAAGGTTGACCATGAAGGTGTGTGCAAGGGAAGTGCACACAGAAAGAACATCAAGAACCCTTTCTTGAAGAGCGACAATAAAGCAGAAGGAGTCTTGGAGCTCATCCACTCAGATGTATGTGGCCCAATGCCATCCACCTCTCTTAGTGGGTATGTATACTATGTGTCGTTTATTGATGACTATTCTTGCAAGACTTGGGTTTACTTCTTAAAATCAAAGGATGAAGTGTTTGGAAAATTCAAGGAATTCAAAGCCTTGATAGAGAATCTCTCTAAAAGAAAAATCAAGATACTCAGGTCAAATAATGGAGGAGAATACACCTCAAAAGAGTTTGTAAGATTTTGTAGAGATGTCGAGATTAAGAGGGAGCTCACCACCCCCTACAATCCTCAACAAAATGGTGTAGCAGAAAGAAAGAGTAGAACTATAATGGAAGTAGTGAAGACTATGATCAATGATCAAGATCTTCCAATGCACTTATGGGCGGAAGCAACAAGAACATCAGTGTATGTACAAAACAGATTATCCCATAGTGCACTTGGGTTCAAAACCCCCCAAGAGATGTTCTCCGGAAAGAAGCCAGAAGTAAGCCATCTAAAGATGTTTGGTTGTCCAGTATTTGTACACATTCCGAAATAGGAGAGAACCAAGCTGGACCTTTTAGGAAAGAAGGGAATATTTGTTGGATATTGTGAGGTCTCAAAGGCCTTTAGAATTTACATACCAGGTTACCATCATATTGAGATCAACAGAGATGTAACCTTTGATGAAGATGCAACACTCAAGAAATCAAGGAGATGCCACCTTGAAGAAGTATATGAAGAAGAAACTGTAGCTCCCAGAGTTGCATAACGAGTGAGGGAAGTCACAGTTTCCCCTGGTGATGAGATTCATGAAGATCATGATATGATAGAATCTCAAGAACCTCCCCAAATGAGAAAGCCAGCTTGGGCGAGGGAACTTATTCAAGATGGGGAGAAGTATGGTTCTCCAGAAGGAACCACGAGACAAGTCAAGAAACCTAAGCCATTCTCCAGTTATATGGCTTTGATGTGTGATCTCATAGAGAAGGAGCCTACTTGCTTTGAAGAAACCATTCAAAAGAAAGAATGGGTAGATGCCATGACACAAGAATATCAATCAATTATAAAGATTGATGTGTGGGAAATAGTTCCCAGACCGAAGAGCAATGATGTGATATCTTCCAAATGGTTATACAAGATACAACATGTTGTTGATGGAAGTATTGAAAAACATAATTCAAGGTTTGTAGCTCATGGATTTTATCAAAAGGAAGGCATTGATTATGAAGAGACGTTTGTTCTTGTAGCCAAATACACTTCCATCAAAACCATCATTGCTCTTGCAACAAAGATGAAGTGGAAGTTACACCAGATGGATGTGAAAACAACCTTCTTAAATGGTGTCATTGAAGAATAAGTGTATATAGAACAACCTTAAGGGTTTGAAGTTGAAAACATAAAGACTCATGTCTGCAGGTTGGAGAAGGATCTGTACAGATTAAAGCAAGCTCCCAGAGCTTGGTATGGAAGAATTGTTAGTTTCCTGACGAGCTTGGGCTTTACCAAGAGTAAAGTTGATTCTAATCGTTACTTCAAGGTTATGAATGATGAGCCTGTTATATTACTGTTGTATGTGAATGACTTATTCTTAACTGGAGAAGAAAATTTCATCACTGATTGTAAGAAGAAGCTTGCTATAGAATTTGAGATGAAATACCTAGGCCTAGTGCACTATTTCTTAGGTCTTGAGGTTTGGTAGAGCCCGGAGAAGATCTTCCTTAACCAAGGGAAGTATGCAGTTGAAATATTAAATAGGTTCGATATGTTGGAGTGTAAATCCATGAACACACCCATGGAAACCAAGTCGAAGCCCCTGGTTGATACATCGTCAGAATTGGTTGATGCTATGTTGTACATACAGATAATTGGATCATTGATGTATCTGACGAATACTAGGCTAGATATATGTTTTGTTGTGAACACCTTGATTCAGTATCTGGTAGAGCCCAGACGTGTTCACCTTGTTGCTACAAAACATGTGATGAGATACCTTAAGGGTACATTAGATTTTGGTCTCTGTTATAATGGAGATCATGACTTCAGACTGATTGGTTATACCGATTCAGATTGGGCTGGAAGTGTTTCTGACAGAGCAGTTCAGGATGTTGTTTCAGTCTGGGGTCAACCATGACTTCATGGCAGAGTAGGAAGCAATCCAATATTGCTCTCAGCGCGATAGAAGTGGAATACATTGTTGCATGTTCCACCGGTTGTGAAGCCATATGGCTTCAAAAGTTGTTGACGGGTCTATTCGAATTGGAGATGGAAGCAACCGTAATTCTATGTGATAACCAAAGTTGCATAAAGATGACAAAGAACCATGTGTTCCATGATAAGTCGAAGCACATAGAAATCCGATATCACTACATTTGTGATATGGGGTAGAGGGAAGCTATAAATCTCCAATATATTGGCACAAATGAGCAGGTTGCAGATGTGTTGACCAAGCCTCTATCTCGTGTAAAGTTTGAGCACTTTCGAGACAAGCTTGGTATAGTCCGAAAAGACCTCCCCTGAAAGGGGGAGTGATGTTGACGATACAATGGTATCCTGACCAACAATGGGTAGCTCAGTTAGGATATTTATTCTGGGGGACTGATCATCCATGGATAGATCCCAAAGGTCCGGTAAGGAAGGTCTGTCAGAGTACCTATGCATGTATATGCTAGTTGTGGTCAATAGTGGTAGCTCCGTTAGGATTTTTATAATCCTAGGGAATCTTATGATTCCTGGGCAGATCCTGAAGGTCTGGTAAGGACAGTCTGTTAGAGAGCCACGTGGTAGCTCCATTATGATTTTGTATCCTAGGGAATCTTATGATTTCTGGGTATGTCCCCAGGGACTGTCAGAGTACCACAAAATGTTGTTATACCTACCTCATTTTGTTGCCCCACAATGATGATGTTGTTGCTCCAACCCTTGTGCTATGATGATGTTGTTGCTCCAACCTTCGTGCTGTGATGATGTTGTTCCAACCTCCGTGATGTGATGATGATGTTGTTGTTGATGATGTATTAGTCTTGTGCTAACTATGATGTTATCTCATCCTCGTGTTGATGATGTTGCATCAACCTCGTGTTGGTATTGATGATGATGATGTATTATGTTATACTAATTGATGTTGATGTAGATGATGATGATGTCATTGCAGCTCCATGTTGTGGATGATCATATTGATGATGAGAAAAAATTCTGATGATTTATAGATATGCCAGTCGGTGTTCAAGACGATGATGATGTTGCTGCCCTCTCTCTCTGATGATGTTGTATTGTAGAATACCCTTCTTGTTAAGGGGGATTGTTGAAATATTGTATTTGCAAAGAGTATTCTGATTATTATTGAGTTATTATCATATAGATCAATCCCCTTTTTTGGATTGATCATGTCCGGCTTTGTATTAGACCAAATCCCCTTTTGTGGATTGATCAAACCCTAATTATATGTTTCTAATTAAGAAGTCAACCCCCAGGCCTAATTAAAGTGGTTTTAGCCAATAAGTAAAGAGGTCATCCCTGCCTAGTGAAGAGACACCACCCTAGCGCCTGCCAGATAGTATAAATAAGAGTGGAAGGCGCCTCATTAGCTCACTCACTCAAGTCACTCAACAAGTGCACAAGTTAGGAGATAGTTGCAGTTGGGAGAAGAAGGGAGAGAGAGGTGCATTGCTTAGTCTTGGTTATTCTCTAGTGTTTGGTCTTTTATCTTGGCATTGTATTGGAAATCTATATTAAGGAAGTTTTTGCTGGGTTTTCTCCCCCATGAGGGTTTCTCGGGACAAATGTTGTGTATCTTGTGATTTTGTTTATCTTAGTAATCCTACCTATGCTATTGTTATCTAGTAAATTGAAAAGAAAGTTAATAGTTGCTCTAAAAATTAACAGAAGAAAGGGATTGCAGCTCCATTTATGAGAACAACAAAAGAGACCGAGGATATGCAACTCATTACCCAATTTATAAAAGAATACCAAAAGCCTAGGTGCGTAAGAAGTAATCTCAAGTAAATCCAACTGACCCGATCAAATGCCTTTGAAAGGTCTATCTTTAGCACTGCCCCTTTTTTCTTATGTGTCTTAATACTGTGCAAGGCTTCTTGGGCGACCCCGATTGCTTCATGGATTTGTCTTCCTTCCATAAAAACCAAATTGTTCTTGAGAAGATTGTATTTGAGAGGATGCCTTTTATTCTTCCGCTTATGAGTTTTGCTATAATTTTATAAATACAATTGCACAATGAGATGGGCCTATACTCATCCAAGCTTTCAGGAGCATCCTCCTTGGGAATTAAAGCTATGAAGGTAACATTAAAAGGGGGATGAATAAAACCATTGATTCTTGATTCTTCTATGACTTTGAGTAAGTCCGAGCTAAAGAAATCATACAGGCCTACAAAGAAATCAATAGACCAACCATCCGGGCCTGATCTTTTGTCTTTTTGAAAGCTTTGAAGAACCTCTTTTAATTCTGCTTCTGAAACTTCTGCCATAAGTTCTTCATTTCCTTCCTCTTCGACGAATCAGGGGAACAATTGAGTCATCTGTAAGATCACATCAATGGATACTCTTCTATCAACTGCATACAATGAATTGAAATGGGAAGAACCCAACCTAGCCATATCTTCAAAGGAGAAAAGTAATATGCCTGACTGTTCTTTGATTCCCCAGATAGTGTTTGACATTTTCCTACCTTTTGCATAGGCTTGAAAGAATTTTGTGTTCTCATCATCGTTGTGCAGTTAGAGAGCTCGATTTTCTTGTCTCAATTCTTCTTCTCTAGCTTGTAGTAGATCCCTTATGTTTTTCTCTAAGGAAATTAGTAACTCTTTTTGTTTTGGGCTGTCAAAACCTCCTTTGACAGAGTCGTAAAGGGATTGCAGGTTAGACTCTGTCTGGATTAAATCTTGTTCCATCTACGGCTTTCTCCTTTTTGCCCATGATTTTGTAGCTGTTTTTAGTTCTTTTAAATTCCTTGCAAATTGAACAACTTCCCTATCTGAGCGACCAATGGGCGTCCAAACTTCCTTTACTAGATTTAGGAAGCTCTCCTCTTTTAACCAAGCAGAGTTAAACTTAAAAGGACTTGCTAGTTTTCTGGATGCTCCCGCTAATTCTAGGAAAATTGGGAAATGGTCAGACCCCCCTCCTGAACTAGTCCATTGTTTGAAGAGGAGGGGTTCTTCCACCAAACAGTTGGAAATAAAAAATCTATCCAACCTCTTTGCAATATAATCCTCTCCCAATCTCTTATTTCTCCAAGTAGGACTTATTTTAATAGAAGCAACATCAATTAAACTAGCCTCTTCCAACTTATGCACAATGAAGTCCGAGAGAGAGTCTTCCTGGGACCTATGTCCCTAAGATTCAACTGCCCCTATTGAGAAATTTAGGTCTCCACCTAAAATGAGAGCAAGATCTTTTAAAAAAGATTTTTCTAGGAGGGCATTCTAGAACTGGGCTGGTCTTGTGTGGGCCCATAGATGTTTAAGACTGTAAATGATCTCCCCAAATATTCAACAAAAACTGTCATGCCTTGACCCCCTGTGAAGCCCCATGAATCTTCAAGTTTTATAGTTTTTGGGTTCCATCCCATAACTAGCCCTCTCGAGCGACCATAAGCATTTGATCCAAATAAAGACCAACTTTTTAGAGTCTTTTCAAGTGTCTGTACAACCACAACCTCTTCTTCGAGGGTTTCTTGAAGTAAAACAACATCAGGCTGCGAGAGGTCCAACAACCTTTGGAAGGCGAGATGCTTTGAGGGGCTTGCCAACCCCGTACATTTGAAGGAGATCACTTTCATTAGGGAAAACCCTTTAGGGGAGGCTTTGCTCTAAGTGCCCCAGAAATAGAGAGTTGTTGACCTGCTGCCACATCAATGGCTGCTCAGGATTGAGCTTTTGACAATAAGGATTTTCTTCCTCTCCCTTTTTGAGAAGTAACCTAGGAGGGGTTTAAACCCAGACCAAACGGAGGAGGGGTTGGACGATAAGAAGAGGGAATCGATCAGAACCTCGAGATATAACTAAAAGACTCTTCGTCGGATAATAGAGAGGACTCTTGTCTTTTTGAGGGGGGAAAAGGACCGAGGGCAGGCAAGGCAGATCCAAAGGAAAGACTGGAGAGTGGGGGGTCTGGGGAAAAAGGCACAGGGGATTCCAAAGAAACTAGGGAGGAGGGAAGATTTTTCAAGTTGTTCAAATCCAATGAATTATGGGAGAAAGACTGTAAAAAATTAAAAGTGACAGAGAAAGGAGAAAGTGAGGGCATACCCAAGTGTGCTTCTACACCCTTTTTGAGTTGTGACCCAAAAATTGAAGGGCTCATTAACTCTGCAGGTCACAATCTCTCTTCCTTTGATGAAAGAGTAGTGTAGTCCCTTTTTCCCTCATATTTTTTGGTGTTTACCTCTTTCCAATCCCGATACAAGGCTCGCGTCTAGGGAGGAGGCGCAAGTACACCCCAACCCAGATATAAAGAATGGGTAGACCTTTGTCCATGATTCGGCCCCTGCGGATGTCGATGCTTCATAGGAAGATGACAATCTGCTGCCCTGTGCCCGTGCTTATGACATCTATGGCATTTGAAGGGAGTGCCCTCATAGTCAAGCGATTGACTTTCCTTCCTACGAGAGCTAAAGGGTATATGATAAACCCTTTCTGATATTGAGGGATACTAAGATCCGTGCCACATACATTTTTCCCGAAGAAGAAAAATACATTTTTTAGAAGCATCGACATCCACAGGAGCCGAATTATGGACAAAGGTCTACCCATTCTTTATGTCTAGGTTGGGGCGTACTTGCGCCTCCTCCTCCTTTTGAATTACGCCGACCCACAAACTACTAACTTAGAAAACAACTATATTGTTCAAAAACTTATATATATTCTCTCTCTCTCTCTCTCACACACACACACACACACACACACATA
>ML778514.1:594546-608617 GCA_009831015.1 Picea engelmannii
GCCAAGGGCCCGCACTTTGGATGATGATGACATGCCATTGGAGGCCTAGAGGACACCTTGGAGGACCTTACCCAGCCACTACATACCAAACGACTTGCTTGAAAGGGCCAAAACGTCACCGTTTGAGGGCTTGACGTCACCCTAGGTCTAGGTTGTGGTGGTGATGCATGTTTTGATGGACATTTGGCACTTTTGGGAGGAAGAGGCCCATGGATTATGGAAGAAAATCTTTGATTGAAGACAATTGGCCTTTGGAGGTCTAGCGCTCCCTTCTCCAACTCAACGACTTGACCAAAATTGCCAAATGTTGCCCAAAAATGGGGTGACGTCATGTTTCTAGGGTTTCTCTTATGTGCAAAATATGAATTAAATAATATTACTTTTGTAAAGGGGAAAGGTAAGAGCTGTTGACCCTTATCTTGTGTTTTACCCTAAGTTTTGTGGACAAACATGTTTTATAACATTTTGTATAAATAGAGATCATCTCTATTTCATTTGGAACATAGCTCTCTCACTTGTGAGAAGGCTACATTCGCTGAAATTTGCACCCTACTTGGGCAACTCTCTTTATCTCTCTTGGTTACATTATCTTGTGATGGTTTATCTTTGCTATTGGATGGATGGATGATGCGCTAGCTCTCTTGGAGGCTTGTTTCTTTCTTTATGGTGGAATTTGCTTGGTGAATTAGGGTTTCATCTGGTTAATGCTTCAACTAGGTAAGCATTTCATGTCTATTGCTCTCTTTTCTTGGTTGTAAGGTTAATGTGATGATTTCTTGGGGAGTATAAGGGCATACAACCAACCCCCTCCAAGTCCATTATAATTGTTTGAAATAATTTTGGTGCAAAGGATACTAGGAGTAAAAGGGCTTACACGCTCCTAGGTTTTCCTTGTTGGTTAGGGTTTTCCTTGGGGAGTAAAAGGGCTTACGACCCTAAGGAAGTAACTCATCCAACTTTTTTAATCAAGAGACTCCATTTACCCAATAGAAAGACACTAATCTTCATGCATTGGAGACATAAATCATTGCATTGGTAATCATTAAAAGTTGAGATATTGAGATCGTCTAAGTTGGAATATTTTCTCTGTGTTCTATGCTTGCTAAGGCCCCAAAGGTGTCTTGTTTCTCCATGTAGTTCTTGCTGCTGTTACAACTTTAATCTACAGCCATTAGGGCTGCAGAAAACCCTAAACAACTTTCTAAATAACTCTCTTTGCAACTGTCAAAAGTTGCTAGTAATTTGCCCCTATAATCTACTAGTTCTAGCACACTTTTTGGGTGGATTACTTGCAATTTTGGGTGGCTAATTTTTCTGCTGTAACAACTTGTTTGCTACAGCCATAAGACTGATAAAATATCTCTGCAACACTTGTTTATAACAGCCTTACATTTATGCTAAAATCTTGCTCTTTCAATCTTGAGTTGTACTAGTTATATCTAGCTTAGCTCTTGCATCATTTACGTGACTTTTAGCATCTTTTTAGCAGCCCTAATAATCCTTTTGTTCGCTGATATGTATTTTTGTTGATTGTTGCAAATAGGGACAAGAGCTTAACTTGCTTGTCCACCTAACATATAGCTTGTACAATTGGCTTTTCTTGTGTCTCGGGCAGGTACAAACACTTTCTGCAGGTACTCAAAGACTTGGCAACCTTAAACCACTTCCGAGACGTGTCATCAAAGCCATATTCCCCTTAGCAACTTGACCTATAGGGGCATCCATTCATAAGTACCACTTTCCATCTCAAAACCCCCTAGGATCACCCGAGATTCCCCCCTTGACGTGATCACTTCACCTCTAAAGTGATGGGAGTACCTATCTGAGGTGACAGTAGGTAGGTTTTCCCTTAGTTGTCGCCATCTTGTGGATTGGGTCGGGCTTTGCCCAACCTACAACTTGTGCGATGACATGACTCATGGTTGGTGGAGATCCACTGCGGGTAGATCCAAACAAAGTACAAACCATTCAAAAATGGCCAAGCCCCATGAATCTCACTGAGGTGTAAGGAGCTTTGTAGGTGCTTGTTAGTGTTTATGCATATTCATTCCACACTTCTTAGGTGTCAACGCACCATTGGATTTCTTGGCAAAAGTAGGGTGTAAGTTTCTTGGATGAAGGTGTAGGAGAAAACCTTCAACATTTTGAAGCAAAAAATATGTGAAGTACATAATGCCAGGGCTTCCAAATTTGCAAAATCCTTGCGAGATTGATATTGATACATTTGGGTAGGTAATGGGGGTTTTCTTCATGCAAGAGGGAAGAGCAATTGCTTATCATTTAGAAACCTTTAGTGGAATTGTATTGGATTATCCTACCTATGAGAAGGAGTTGCTAGCTTCACACCAAGCAACAAAGCAATAGATAACTTACATCTTAGGGAAGGAGATAGTGATCCAAAGTGACCTCAAGCCATTGCAGTCTTTGTAGATCTAGACTAAGTTGCAACAAGCAAGGCATACCAAGCAAATGTCTTATTTGTAACAATTTATTCTTGTCATAAAGTACAAGAAGGGGGTTACTAATGAGCTTTATGATTTCTTATCAAGACCATCCAATTCAACAACTATTCTCATCACTATTATGTAGCTACAACCTTTTTCATTGGAGGATTTGCAAATCCAGTATAAAGAGCATAAGGGATTTTACCCAATAGTGTTAGCATTGCAATGGTGAGCAATGGAGAAGCCTAACTACCATTCACAAGATGGATTGCTTTGTATTCTTCTTGGAGATTGTAGAACCATGCTACTGAGAGAAGCCCATACTTCTAGAGTAGTTGGGAAGACATTCTGGAGTTGGAAAGACATCACTGAATTTACAAAGGTATGTGTATTGGCCAAATATGTTGATGGATGTTATTAAGTCTATTTGGGTATGTGTGTTTTGTTGCACCACAAAACTTGCCAATAGAAATTTGGGATTGTACACTCCATTGCCTATACCGAGTCCACTGTGCGAAAGATATCCATGGATTTTCTTGGTGCATTACCCAAGACTAGGTAGGGACATGACTATGTGTTGGTACTAGGTAGTAGTCAATAGGTTCAAGAAGATTGCGTAGTTGATTCCTTGCGAGAAGACATTGACTAGCCATGAAACATTGAAGCTATTTTTCCAGAGCTTATGGGTGTATTTTAGACTTACTGATTCCATCATTTTAGGCAGGGATAGTTGATTTTTGAGCCACTTTTGACAACAATTGTGGGTTATGATGGGCACTAAGTTGAAGAGGAGCACAACCTTTTACCCACAGACAGATGGATAGACGAATATGGTGAACAAAACGGTAGTTCATTTGCTGAGAGGTTCCAATAGGAAGCATCATGAGACTTGGGATGAGAGTTTTCCCTACTTCTTCCACTACTATAACTAGGTTGTTTGTAGTTCAAGTAGTAGGTCTCCATTTGAGATATGTTTAGGATTTTTGCCTTGAACGCCTTTTGATTTTCATTTGCACAGGACACCGAAGACAAGTTGGTGAACCATGGTGATGAACAAGGAAAATCCATTAAATTCATTGAGAAGATTAAACAGGTGCACATGCAGGTGGAAGAATAGTTGCAGAGAGCACATCAAAGATACAAGGAGAGGCAACATAGATTATCTCATTAATTCTAGGTGGGGGATATGGTCTAGCTACACCTCAATAAGAAGTGGTTACAAGGCTCATGGAAGAAGTTGAAGCCCATTAGGTATGGTCCATTTAAGCTTGTACAGTAGGTGGGAGAGAATGCTTTTCAATTGCAATTGCCATCATAGATGGGCATTTATTCTATTATCAACATGGAGACTTTGAAGCTTTTTGAACCTTCCATGCTTGATAAGGAATAGGAGAGTTACTTGTGTTGCATGATGTTGAAGACTTGGTACCCAATGTACAAGTTGAGTGGGAACAAGACATCGTGCTACAGAGGAAGCTTTGAGAGATTCACAGAGGTAGACAGGAATTGCTGAGAGTTGGTTTAAAGGGCCAAGTTCCAACAAAAGCCAAGTGGTACCAGTTGGAGGAAGTAGAGGGCAAGTTTCCTCTTCTTCTTCAAAACTTATTAGTTTTTGAGGGACCAAAATCCCCCCCAAAAGAGGAGGTTTGATCTGAATTTTAGATTGGAGTAGAAGAATCAACTAGTTAGAGTTGACTAAGAAGAATCGACTAAGTAGAGTTGACTAGGAAGAAAATTGACTAGATAGGAGTTGACTGGGTAGGATCGACTAAGTGGGATAAACAAGCACATGTCAATCGAAGGCATGTGTCAATCGAAGGAATATTTGGTGATTGACAGCTTCTAGTAATGGTTGGGATTGATGAGCCCAAGATTGACTATTGCCTACTTTTCTTTATCAACCTGTGAGCATAAACTTTCAAAATACCTCCACTGTATGTGCATTCTCAGAGCTTTTAATTACTGGGTTTATTAGTATACTAACTACTGTTTTCAGGGGTTCTTTTATTGATTCAATCCGTTATGGTCTATTTCTAGAAAATCATGAAAATTCAGATGAATCACTCTATAGTGAACTTCGAACTTGCATACCTTGATTCATTGCGACTCACCCACAACACTACCTAACCACTAATTAGTCTAAAACTCTAGAGACAGTTCAACCAGAAGTAACCCAAGGGCTACTAACCTGTGGCTTTGTAGAACTACTCTAAAGGAATCTAAGATGCCAAATTAGCCTAGGATTTCTTAAGCAATTTATTCGAAAGTAACTCAAGAGCTACTATTCTGTGGCTTCATAGAATTAATCAAAGGAAATCGAGAGTAATTAAAGTAAATCTAAATCCTTTTGACCATTATGTCGAAAGTAACCCACAGGCTACTATTCTATGGCTTGTTGAATGTACCAATTAGATATTATCTCGTGGGAACAAGTAAAAATTGCAGGAAAATATCAAAGCAATGAAAGTAAAACACTACACTATTTGCACTATTCAAACCAGGAAACAAAATTGCAGAAGCACAATTCTAATAACAGGAAATGAAATAGATACTGGAAACATTGAGAATGCTGAGACTATCAATCTCTGCACATTGCAAGAGTGGGCCCTTACTCTGCGGAGAAGTTACATTTATTGTGTTGGTGAATATATTGTTGAGGGCCCAAAATATAACTTATCAGTAATATAAGGGAAATATCAGAAAATATCAACAAACTTAAAAACAATAAAAAATATACATTGGAAAAAGTTGACAAAATACTGGTAAATAATGGAAAATATTGGCAAAATATCGTTTTTCAATACAAAATATCGTTTTTCATTGTTCAATATATAACGATATTATCTCCACCTTGAAAATCTCGTGATATATCGCAATATTGCCGATATTATCACGATAAATGCAATAGTGCTCTGTAGCTCACTGGATGATCTCCTAAAAATTAACTCTAACAGCAAAAGAAACTCCGTAACTGCGATTAAAAGGATCAACTATTCTATTATTTTTCCAGTGGAAAACCCAAACAGTTAACAAGTCTGTTTATTTATATAATTCATCAAAAAGGAGTTTTTGGGCAGTTGCCCCATCTTTAGGAAAAATAGCTAACATTGCTAAAACCGTTTTCCTATCCTTTAGATGCTTTTCTTTACAATCAAAGAGAGGAAAATACAGAGAAGTTTCTTCATCAAAAAGAGGACAGTGATCCAATAGATGCATGGTGGTTCAACTGCATCTTAAATTCATTGCCATAGATCTTGAAAGCATGTATTGTCGTGATCTTGGAGGGACATGTTTGCAAAAATCTCTATTGCATGCAAAACAACTTAGCATTGAGTCCTTCGTGGTGCACCATACGACTTATCGGCAAGTGGTTAAAGGTGTGTTGGTATTTAAACAGGACTCTGCAACAACTCATCTGCATGTTGATGAGAAACTCTTCAGCATGCTGTCAAATGACCAAAATCAATCATAACTCCTTCAAGTATCGATGAGTCCAGCGAAATGAGTGGCATAATTTTATAACCTGAAACAAAACTGCTAACAATTCCAAACATGTAAATTCATGCATTCTATTCTCATCTGAAGCAAAAATCATCCATTAAACATGAAATTCTAAGTATGGATGTATAATGTCGCAAATGTTATAAAATGCATGGATTTATTTGAAAACACATAGGAAAAAGGGGACTAAGGGAGGAATGACGACAAAATAGATGAGCAAAATAGGGAACAATGACACGTAGTTGTTGATGGAGCATTTGGTGATGAGAAGCTTTGTTGATGGAGGTTGTTGATTGGAGACATGTGTTGTCGAGACTCGAGATACATGTCGAAGGTTACCAGGGACTCAAACAATTATGTAACTGAAGATTGAATGTGAAAGTTGAATTGTTAAGTAACCAGCAATCCCAAGCCATATGAACAGATTGTAACTGATTCTTGGAGAGGGCCTATTTGAAGGCAAATTGTAGGCAGTAAGGGGGTTCAATAATTGGATAATTCGATTATTCAGTTGTTGGGATTTTGGATGGTTGATTGATTGGTTGCTTTGTTGATTGGGAAGATCGCAGCAAAGAGTTTGTAGAGAAGGAGAAGAAGAGAGTTACATCAAGGGAAGGCTTCTACCTCCATTGCCAGGAATGCTAGGCACTGTAATTGTAGCCCAATGAACATCGGTGATAGAGGAAGTACTGAAATTGCAGTTCTTATGGAATCCATACTGTAGATACATTGGGCGATTTTGACTTGTCCATTGGAATACAGTTCATAAATCCAAGTGTAATCCCTTGTATGTAACATTAGTGGAGGCCACACCATCCTCATGAGTAGTGGTCTTTTATCTATTAAAAGATCTCATCTTTCGCTTACAATCATTTAGAGTTGAGAATATATTTTCTTATTCAAGTAAGTTTAGGTGTTCTATTGGTTCCCTGAGAAGTTTTTTTCATTCTCATCTTACTCCATCTTTGATCACATTATGGATGAAAAATCTAGATGTTTATATCTAATGATCACCAATCATAAGCCATTTACAACAAGTTTGCAAGGGTGGAGTTGATACCCAATTTACTTTGTATGTCATTTTTCTTCATTGATCGTGGGAGGTGAAAGTGGCTTTATGTGCCATTATTGTTAGGAACATGTTTGCATCATGGAAACACTCTTCATTAGACATTGATATTTTGGTGAGGCATAAGATGCTTGATGGTTGATTTTGGAATGATGTTAAAGTTGTTGATCTGATTGAACCAATATGGGAATGATCTGCTATGTAGATAAAGATAGCCGGTTGGGACAGATACTTGAAAACATTGATTATTCAAGTAAGAGGAGTAAATTGATCTTGGACAACAAAGACCTTTTTATTTATATCTACAGTTAGAAAATCATATATGTGAGGGATGGAATAAGTTGATGACACCTCTTCACATGGCATCTTATGCCTTAAATCAAAGATGTTATGTTATTAAAGAAATGAGAAATAGGTCTCTTTTCCATGATAGAGATGTTATGAAGGGATTCATGATTGTAGTGAAGAGATTTATTGTACAACAAAGAGGCATCCATCATCCAAAGTCAGCTTGGCCAATTCTCTAGTGGGTGAGATAATTTTCACACAGTGGAGGCTTTATATGATAGGCATGTTTGCAAATGTCCAATAGATTGGTGGGCACCTCATGGTAGGCATACCTCAGTTGTAGACATTTGCTAGTTGCTACTTTGTTGGCATCTGAGAACAATTGGTGTACTTATGGTCTTGTTTATTCAATGAAGGAAACTCTTTGGGATCAAAGAAGGCAGAAAACTTAGATTACATTCACAATATTGTTTAATTTATTTCTCGCTAAGTCCTAGGGTAGAAGGAAGGTCTTCTCAAGAAATGGGACCAATGTGCCGAAAATTGTATTTGTCTAGTGAGGAGATTGAACCTGAATTGCTATAGTTAAAATCTTTTGTAGGGAGCCACAACTCAACAGCAATGAATAGCTGGAGAGCATCTTGATTGAGGATCTAGAGGTTGTGGAAGATGGGGTTACCATCATTCATGTCACTGGCATTGCATTGATGAGTAGTCTAGTTTTATTTTGAATGTTCAAACTTGTGAATCTTGACGTGACATCTTTTGGTTTTCAAATAATTGGCTTATCATCTATATGTACTGTAAGTTTCTAAACATATGACAAATTAACACTCTAAAATATTGTGCATTACTTCAAAGTTTCAAGTTCTTGTCTCAACCCTTGTGAATTAGGATCTTGCATTAGAATTGATTACTTGATTTTTTTGGTTGGTCAAGCCCTCTTGACTGGAGAGGGTGGAACTCCTTATAGTATCAGTTTTTACATCTTGATGACCTTTCTACAAAGCAGTGACTGAGGATTATTGATTCCGTAAAGTATCCCAGGACTTGCACTTGGACTCATCTACAAAGGCTGCATTAGCATGGGGACCATCATTAACAACACCTCTGCATTACCATGGGACCGATGTTTATTGCATTACCACGACCTCACACCTTGGGAAGACTTGGTCAACCGTATTATCACTAGGGGCACACTCACCAGGTTTTAAATTGGGTCATCATCATGGAAAGCACTCCAACTTACCACTAGAGTCTAGACTACAACCCAATGGACAGAATAATTGTTTGATCAATGATATATTTTCTCACATTTTAATTGACTTTCTCAGTTTTCTGTTACAGACATACATGCATGCATATATACATCAAGCAATCCCTGATTTTGGAAATGGCATCCTTTGTAACTGCACCCACACCAATGCCCACTCAGCCTGCAATATTGTTTTGAAGGATGCATTTATTCATTCTATCACTGATGAAACTTTACATTCTTATTATGGTATAGATCTACACTTAAGCCTTGTGATACAAATTGACTATATATCTCAAAATGAACAATATGAATGGATACTTAGGACAAAAGCCTTGTAAATTAAGTRAATAGTGTTGAGAATGTAGCAAGGAAGGTCTTCCACACATTGCAGCGTCCTAGCATGGTGGGGGACAATGAAACATTAGTCAAGTTGATTAATTAAACTTTTCCCTAACTCTAACTTAGGAAAAGGACTGTTGATGTGTTATATTCTTCAGTTGACTTTATTGAGCACCTTTTCTAAGGTTAAAGTGAAAAATAATTTAAGTGATGGATGTTTTAATCTTAGCCATCCATCTTGGAGAGTGAGGGAGAGTTAATCTCAGCCCTCTATCCTTATGAGATTAGGGTTTCACTTGCTYATGGAAGTATAAGGAATCGATTTGGCTAGAGGGGCACATTATTCATCTGAGAGAGAGGGTGAATTTCATGGGAGTGAAGGAATTTGCTTAGGGTTTGTTGGAGAGAGATTGCAGGGAGACAGAGGAGGATTTTTCAAGGGATATTGGCACACTTCTTCAGCTTGGCAGAGACCACTACCTTCAGATCTGAGAGCCTCCGTACAGGGTGATGCAGAGGCTAACGCAAGGGCCGTACATCTACGCAGTGTAGGATTTACTGAGGTCCTATGAGGCTGCCATATAGGTCTGTATTTGACCTCAAGATGGCTCTAAGTTTTATCTTCAAGACTGTCCTTTGCTGCTGTTTTAGGACAGCAAACAGTCAAGTACTTTCTACTCACAATTTTGATGGTTAAGTGTCMTTTTGAGGTGCCCTTGCAAGTGTTTTATTATCCCAATGTTAGCACATGCAATATACTCAAAACAAATAACACTACCTCTAGATCTTTACAACTCTAAATGCTGATTTACAATTCTAAGCATGCATGAAATGAACACAAGTATTTTTGGTCAACATGACCCTGGATAAAACCCCCTGGGAAAAACTAGTTTGGAATGGAAGTATATATAAGTGGTGTCTAAAGCATGAGATACAACAACACATACAATATGATGGAACCTGTATACAAAGCAACCTCCTCTCGAGCCTTGCCAAAGGATCCAAGGAGATATGCGTCCAAGCTTAGTGCGCCCTCTCTCTTTGTTGCTCTATCCACTGAAGTGAAGCACCCTTGAACTTGGATGCTCCGAAGAAGAAACCCTTGCACCCCAATGTGCTCTTGTGCGCTGCCTCTCCACTGAAACAATCAGATCTGACTTCCTCCTAGTAAAACTACTCCATGCTAGCTGTGCGCCCCCCTTCTATGGTGTGCCCTCCTTCAAGCAAGTGTGATCACCACAAATAATATGGGCCCTAAGCCTTCATGAGCCCTCCATGACAGGAGGCGCCCAAGCTCTTCTCTCCCAATGCTTCCATTCCCATCCTTTTGCCCTTCTCCAAACTCTTTTGGTGAACATACAAGTGAAGAGCCTCTCTTTGCCCTATGCGCCCCTCTTAAGGAAACATAAGGAAACCTAAAAGATGGGTGGATGAGATCATCTCATCCCATCTCTAATCAAGGGTTGAGATCTCTCCAAAAGAATCTCAACTCAAAACCCACTTTACTCAAGTTTNCATAGTTTCTCTTTATGTCCCTCAATTCACCCACAAAGTGAATTAATAGTCATTTTAGGCTAAAATGACCAAATTTCACTTTTGACTTAAATCTCCTAAGTCAAAGTGAAATTAGACATAAAGTACATGGTACATATTACAAAGTATTTCCCACTTGTGTTTAGAGGCTAACAAACACAAGGGGACCACTTTCCAAGGTACCCAAATCTCAACACGCAGAGGTAACAGAGGCAAGTACTGAGTCTTTCTGGTTCAAGGACATGGGGAGGGGCTGTACTTATGCTGTAGAGGTGAAAAGCTGAAGGTTTACTCAGTGATTTCTCTGGGCCGAAATTCTTTGTAAGAGATCTCCATATTTCTGCTGCTAATAATAAAATCCACAAATCTGCTGCACTGGTTTTGCCTCTGGGGTTTTTCCAGGGACTATTTGTCCAAAAATATTTGTGTACATGTGATGTGATTGCTGTTTTCTTCTACTGTAAATTTCCTGGTTATTAGTTTTCAGAGGTGCAAATTTTATTTGTGAAAATATTCCAGCTGTAACTAAAAATCAGAAAAAGATTGTGGTTTATTTGCTGGGTTTAGAGAAAATTCACAAATAGGACCTGTCTTCCCTGTTTGCGGTATACACTCATAAGTGGGAAATTTCTGTGTCATTCCATTGATATGTTAATGTAACCAATTGAGATTTCTTTTGACTGACCTTCGTCCTTTCCATCATCGGGAAGTTGAATTTGATAGTGTGCAGCTGGAAACAAATCTGATTTAGAATTAGTGAAGGCAACTATAGAACAGAATTTGCGTAAAATGGAATCACTCTCTCAGATTACCTTCATGGGAAGATTATTTGGGAGAGAGATTTCCTTGCTCTTCACTCTAAAATTTCCATCAGTAGTCTATTTACACGAAGAGGAGTCAGAGTAAGTTAGATAGCGATTTGAATGAATCTGACGAAGTAGAATGAGAGTATGTTATTCTTCTGCAAGAAAACAGATAGGTGCAACCGAGCAGGGGTTAATGAACGAGCAAGAAAGCTGTTTTTTTTCCCCAAGGAAAACCTCAAAGGGGAAACCCTGGGGCACTTTCCTGCATTTGGAAGATGGTAACCAGTGTAAATCTGTCAGTGCTGATTACAGCGCCTAATTTGGCAGGGACATTGAGTGAGGCACGCGACAGAGGCAGCCAGCCTGGGGGATTGAACCTGAAACCTCCTGCATGAAGCTCAAAGCACTCAACCACTTGATCTAGCCCACTGTGCTAAGAAAACTGTTTATATATATATATATATTCTTTCTTTTTAATTTTTGTGAAAATACTTCTTTTGACTACTAATATAACAATTATATGTACAAAGCATTTCTACAAAAAGAGGAGCAGATTGAGGGACACGTTCAGAACAACCATGGGAAGACTGCACACAGTCAGTAGAAGATTGACAGTGAAGAATGCATTTTAATGGTTCTGCTTCTAAGAATTTAGGAATCTATTATGAGTTTATCAGCTGGACACAATATATCATTTTTGATACTTAGAATCTCATTGTGTAAGAAAGTTCATAACCGAAATATTAGTTTGAAGTTCTTAAAACAGAGTAATAGGCCATCTTACAGTCTAATCAATCAATAGTTTGAATGTATATCAAACAAAATGGGTGGTGACTCGGTGAGGTTATCAACATGTAAATTGGACAGTGGGTGATCAATCCAAATGGAATAAAGTAAAACTTGTGGTAGTGTTCAGGGTATTGCACATGACCTAGATGTAGTGTTCAGGATATTACACGTGACCTTGTTGTAGTGTTCATAGTAAACTTGTGCTAGATGCTTTGTCATGTTAGACAACATGTGGTTGCCTATTTGCAAATCGGATAATCAATTTAAGCTGAAGAAAAGGAAAAGCTGCTGTATTGTTCAGGTAAATTTAAGTGGAAAAGTTTAAAGCATGTTGTATTGTTTCAGGTATTCCACATGATCATGGTTAAATGCTTTCTGTTAATTATTTAGGAAACCATGTTGATGCCATATCCTAATCATGATCTAGTTTGTGTCAGAAGTAATCCATATGAGTTTGAAGGAGTTGGCCTTTAAGTAATCCATATCAGTCAACATTTTCAAGATGGAAGAGTTTGTCATAGGCTATGGGCATCACTGCTTCAAATGGAAGTATAAGATTGGTGGTAGAAATGACACAAAAGGCATTGCATTCACAGTCAAAGGGATCAAATCTGTTCAACAAAGAGATTTTAGTAGCATTTTTGATGATGGTTTCCCTTTTGTTGAATTCTGGGAATTAGTATTGCTCATTGGCATCCCTGAAAATATATCAAAGATTTGATCAACTTTGTGAATGTGATGTTTTTGGTTTGTTATATTGTAACCCTGTCATAAACCAAGATATTCCAATTCTTTATGTTAGTTTGATGTGTTCTTCATACTTCAAGTGGTTAGTTACTAAACCTCAGAGAGAGTCAAGGAATAGCCTCTGGATAAATTCAGTAGAATATTCTGAGTGCCCACTTTTCTTGGTTAACGCTGCTGTGGAAAAATGTTGAAGGATGAAATATGGCATCGATGTATGCCTAAGTTGAAATCCCTGCTTCATGTTAAGTTTTTCAATATGTAGGTTTAAATAAATACTTTGAAGCAGTGTTACCAACATCGCGATAATATTGTTGAAGCAGGGTAGGTGATATTATCGCATATTTTCTTTCGGCGATAATATCGCGATATTTTCAAAAATAACGCGATAATATCGCGAGTTGATGGAAAATATCGCAGGGCCGCAGACAGTCACGAATTAAAAGCTGTTTTTTTTGTTTTTAAGGTGTCATTTTGCAAACAGAGTGTGGGGTTTGGAGAACAAAGAAGCAAGAGGCGAGCAAGAGCCGAAAACTTAAGTGACATTCTCCTTTATCTTTCATTTTCATCCTTTTACTTAAATTTTTGACATTACCATTAATTGTTTCAGGATGTTTGAGAGTGGTTCCAACCTCATTGAACTTCATATGCAGAAAGTAGAATTTTAGGTCCCATTCAAAATTTAGCAGACTTAATGGTTTTCAGGATTTAACATTGGCAGTGTTGCAACATTTCCACTAGATTCTATCATGTATGAGGGTATGGAATTGACATTTAGTCAAGAGCACCAATCCCTCTATGTACCTTGATGTTGGTGGCATTAATTGTTGAACTCTTTTGTCATGACCCTAGTAAAACTATACCCTTCACTCAAGTAAAATCCCTTATTAGGCATGTTAAGATTTTTCTATCTTATTTTAATACTTAGAGGGTGACACTGATGATGAGGATCCTAATATAGGCAATGATTTTGATGATATGTAGTTATTTGTTGCAGCATGAATTTTTTTGGACTCTAGAGGCCATTTACAACCTCTTTGTTAGCTTTTATAGCTCGGGAGGTACTCCATATGTTTTTTCTTGTATGCGGAAGTAACCTTACATTTACACTATTAGGCACTTGACTTTGTAATGGGTTATTATAAAGTTGTAATAATGTGGTTCTTTTATTAAAGTGACTTTTTTATTAAGTGTACCTTCTAATATTAAAGTGACTTTATTTCATAAAGTGCACTTATGTTATAAAGTGAATTTGTACTTTAATATTTTAAGTGATTTATTTTGGAGGGAATGAATCATG
>ML778514.1:609278-628528 GCA_009831015.1 Picea engelmannii
TACAACAGAGGAGTGGGCACATTTTTTGAGGCAAGGAAGGCATGGAAATTGAGGTGTCGTATAACAACAGATTGACACAATTTTCGAGGTGTTGTTTTCTTGGTGGGATGTAGAGTAGTACGGATTTGGCATGTTTTCCAAGGGATAAATTTTGGAGGGATAGTTTGGGTGCTATAAGTGGTTTTCTCTTGGCTGCTAAATGTAATCTTGCTGCCGATATAACTTTCCTGAAGCTAATAAAATCTTTCTCTCTTTGGGTTTTCCCACATTGGTGTTTTCCTTGGCCGGTTGCTTAAATTTTTGAGTATTACATGGATGTGTGATTGCTGTTCATTGTGTTTATTCCGCTGCAAAAGTGCTTAGCAATGTGTATTTCTGCGTATGACATTTTCTGAATGTGGGATTAATGCATCTCAGAGTTCATAGATGACAGTTATCTCTAGGTTGCTAAGTGTATGACAGAATTTGTGCATGTTGATTTTGTCATTAAATTTCTACACTCTTGTTGATGTATTTTGGTTCAGAGATGGATTGCGCTCGGTGCTATTTTGGTTGCATGCACCCTTACTTTCTATTTACATGAGAAACTTTTCATATTTGTTTATAATGGTTTGGATTCATATGGATGCACATGAATATATCTTCTTCACAGACTCCGATAGAGTGAGTTGTGCTTGGCAGTAACACTAGTAGAGGACACCAGAGTCTAGCTCCTTCTTCTTCTACAGGACATCAGAGTTTAATGCCAACCCCAGGGCCTTCTTCCTCTAAAGGAAAATCCATTTCTAGAGCTATCACCTTTTCCCGTAAAAGGGGTAGAGGGAACTGTTAGTTTATTTATCTGATTTCATTGTAGATGACTCATGATGATGAGATACATTTATTATATTTTTTGATGGTATTTTGAGGCTTTAGAGTTAGGACATGATTCAGTGTTGATTTGTGATGTATTCAAGTTTACTAGACATCTTATACATCTTATATGTCAGTTATCTTTTCATATTTATGTGGAAATGCATTTATTTGATGTTGTTGATGCTTTAGATATTTAAAAAATTGAAAAAAAATGAATATTTTTGTATTTTTTTCATTCTTACGACATTTTCCCCGATGTTGCCGATATTTTCATTTTCGGACCCTCGGCAATATTTTGCCGATGTCGATGTTTGAAACACTGTTTTGAAGTAGTTGACAGTCTGAAAGAGATACAGAGTTAGACTGATGAGTTGATTAAGGATATCCAAATGTGTATAGTTTATGATCAAAATAATATATATGCATCATTGCATAATTAGGATTCAAGAATGGCTTGTTTCTGTGATACTAATCCATTACATATCCCTTTTGTGGTTGGCATTTTTGTTGCTGTGGAAGATCATTGGCAGGTAGGAGGAATAGACTAGACTATACCCTAATATTATACGAGACCATGGTTGTTCCTATCATTATGTTGTGACCATTGTATAATATGTTTAAAATTTATAGTATTATACTTGTATTTTCCAACTGCATAAGTGGATGCAAATAAAATTTCAATCTAAAATGTATTAGCGTGTTTGGAACTATAAAATATGAAAATGAAAATAATGCAAGGAAATAATCTAAAACTAAAATAACATGAAAAATTCTTTAGCTCGCAGAGGCCCAGGATTTGTCAAACCTTGCCTCTTCGTTGAAATGCTTTTAGATGAACATATACCATTAGGTGAAAACATTTCCACAAATCATGTCATTCAATAAATTGGTACACATTGATGCTATCGCTGTGTTATGCATGAAACTATGTATAAAGTGATGGCAAGCTAATAGAAATATTATCTAGTGGTTTAGGCCAGGTAAGCCTAAATACACATTCTGTAGTGGAAACTCCAATTAATCATCATCATAAGGCTCATGTTCCATGAAATGATCTGAAAATAGCAACAATAGTAGGTCATGATGGGCCCTTGTAGGGGTGCATTATTTAGATGCTTTCAATACTCTCTTTCTTGCTGTATCATACATGCTTATTTGGTAGTCAATCCTTTACTTCTTATGGTCAGAGGAAGGACATTAATGAAATTCCAATTTCAATCTTTATTTCTAAATTTGTTTGGGACATACTTATCTGCAATTAAATCTATCTCTCCCCCCTTGTGATGTCCCTTTCCCAATGATGACCCTAGCAGGGAGCGACTTAGTAGTCTACCAGTTTTTGTAGACTATAGTCGGGCACAGAGGGGAACGATTTCTCTATTGAATGTCAGCTCATCAAAGTCTAACCGAAAAGCGACATCAAAAGGGAAAAGTGAGTAAGTGATAAAGTGAATGTCTAATTAGACTAAAAAGGGGGTCTAAGCAACTTGAGTGAATAATAAATTAAAACTTAGGGAAAATTCACTTAAGCTATGCATGTCAACGCAGAATTAGACAGAGGAGGTATAAAGGGGGTGGATTCGACCTAATTCTTCATTATTGATGATTATTGATTTGAGAAACATGTTCTAGAGGAGAGGAAGTCGACTTCAATTGTTATGTGGGTTTATGGAGGAAACCACCACCACAGATTGGTTTCGGTGTTGAGAGACACACCCTAGCCATTAGAAGGACCATCTAGGTTCTTCATTGATATTCAACAACAACATACAGATCCAGTTTAGCCATTGTGCATTCAACAGGTGAGGGCGTGAGGGTTTTAGGAGACTTCTGGGGGTAGCCAGACCCATCCAGGGCAGATCCAGCCGATCCCTTCCAACCCATTTGAGAGGGAACTAGGGCGCATCTTTTGAGACCAATATCAGTCTATTTCGACAGAGGAATCTCCCAAAGTGTGATTTCCAACCAGGAAGTGCGCAACTCTTGAGGATACTCAGTCAGGGTTCCAGAGGGATAACTAGGTCAGATCTGGCGATTCCCTTCCGACCCAGTACAAAGGGGACTAGGGCGCACTCATTGAGACAGACAAAATCAGATTTTGGTGGTAAGATCATCCAGGGCGTGAGTGGAATTTAGGAAGTACGCAAACCCTAGAAGAGTCTAGTCGGGATTCATACAGATTGGTAGTGGCCAGATATTCAAGCCAATAGTCAGGGAAAGGATCCTAGGCAACGATATGACCATTCTGAGACAATTTTCAAGCCGATCGAACGAGTATGGCCACCAGGGCGAGTTTTCCAGTTTCCAGCAACAGTTGTCGTAGGTATTTTTGGTTGCATGCAGTAGATCTGGCCACGCATGCAGTGGATCTTTAGTGCTGACCATAGATCCAACTTGTTCCGGGTATTTTCTTTAGTGATTTGCATTGTATGCTAGCTAAGATCATTCTCTACAAGATCTAGCTGAGGTTATTTCCTTTATTTTCCGCATGCAGTACTGTATTTCCCATTATTTTACTTAATAGAAGCTTTTGAGTTGCTATTGGTTCCAAAACAATTGCATTCATGTTATAAACATATAAACACCACAAAATCGCAATCATAAACCTTTAAAAACGCATCCAGAAACCCCCAGAGTATCAGATCTGTAGCCAGATCACTAGCGTAGCAATAAATATCCAGATCCGAGGGATTTGGGATTATTTCACCCCCCTCCTTCTACCAGGTCATCCACCGTCATAAAATTATCTATGTTTAACCTAGACCCTCCCACCCTCCAACTTCTCGAAAAAGGTTTTGATTTTTCCCTAGCTCCTAGGCGTATCCCAATGGAGGAAATTATTTGCTCCATCGAATCCATTACCCACAACTTTTTGACTCGTGAAGTTGAAGAAATTAGGCAAGTGGAAAAATTCTCTGTCGGTCCAAACCGCCTAAACTCAACTTATCTAAAGAACAACTTCATTTTATTCGTCGCCTTAATGATAACCCTGACATTATTGTCCTCAAAGTCGATAAAGGCAATGCTACTGTTATTATGAACAACTTGGACTACGATGCTAAATCGCTAGACCTCCTTTCTCCCTCTACTTATAAACCTCTGGCTAAAAACCCTATTAATACCATTACTAGCTTGGTCATCAAAGCCACCATCAAATCTTCCTCCTTAGACCCTAACATCCAAAAGTGTCTCATTCCTCATAACCCCCAAACCTCGAGGATATATAGGAAACCCAAAATACATAAAAAAGACATTCCTCTTTGATCTATAGTGAGCACCATAGGATCCCCCACTCACGCCCTTGCTCGATCTTTTGCAGATAAGCTTCAAGCCTGTTATCCCCATTTTGTGGATAACTAAGGAGATTATGTCTCGAGGCCCTCAGGTTGCAGATATGGAGTGCCGAGAGACTACATGAATAGCAATATCCTTTTGCACAGATGGAGACCCTTCTCACCACCACAGAGGTCATAGATTTTCAAATGGCATCCACCACACCAACTGGCTTCCGGAAGGCAGTGGGCCTTGCTCCATGAGGTACAAGTCAGTATTATGGTGAGCATCATTTCAATATTTGAGACATTTAAGTATGTTGTATCTTAGACTGCTTTAGATTTCATGATATATGCTTGGACATTATGCCTTTTGCCCTGCTTCAACTTGGTGGTTGACATTGTGCTCTAGTAAGTGGTCTTCCTTGGGGATGGGTTTGCTACTAGGAACTCCCTTGAAGAGCCATCGTACTATTCCCAACCATACTTACCACTTTCCATCACTATTTCCCCCCATTTCCTTATCTCTTGGGATTTTAGGGTGTATTGGCCCAAGAAGGGGTTGTCCCTCATTCTATGGGAAGAAGGGGTTGAAGGCCCAGAGGGATTGTTGTTGGGTAAAAGATAAAAGCCTATGTATGAAGCTTCTAGATGCTTCGCCCAGGGATCACCCAAGAAAGCAATGAAACGCTTATCTTTGAGAAAAGGGGGACCCACAAGAAATACGATTAAAAATGCTTAAAAGGTTAGTTGGAGGATAAGAGGTCTCATCACGAGATGACCTATCATGTTCATGAATATCTAGTGGTATGACATTACCATCATTTGGTCACCAAGCCAGGGTAACGACTCTCAATTGCATGGCTGAGAGAAAGGGGGTCTCATCACGAGCCAACCTTCTCATTTCCGCTAGATATTTGTGGGTGACACTGTCATTATCTGGACACCACGCCAGGGCAGTGGCCTTCAACTTGTCCTTAAATTTATGAAAGAAACAAAGAATGACAAAAATAATGGGCTTGGAAAAAGTGCATTGCAAACGAAGGTA
This sequence comes from Picea engelmannii, assembly GCA_009831015.1. Taxonomy (NCBI): domain Eukaryota; kingdom Viridiplantae; phylum Streptophyta; class Pinopsida; order Pinales; family Pinaceae; genus Picea; species Picea engelmannii. Next base: position 614,454 of record ML778514.1, read on the forward strand.
CCACACACCCTCTACAAAGGCACCCATGAATGAGACACTACAACCCCTTGTATGTCATGAACCCCATGCCCATTGAGTCTTGACCCTCCCACTTCACCCACTTTACATGGCTTAGAGAGGGATCTCTTGGAAACACTCCTTGACTTAGGGCAAGATCTACCTAATAGGACACCTCGTCAACCCTCCCATATTCAAGCTTGACAAGTCGCATAATGTCTTTGAGCACTTAACTGTTTGACATAGTAATCTTTGATGCACATGCTTAGGTGGCTCATTTATTGATTGGATTACTTATCATGATGTTATGACTTGAGATCCTTGGAGGGCATGCTTATTTGTCTTTGCAGGACCTAGTTGGTGGACAGTTTTGGAAGAACAAGCCTAGCTTGGGCTTCCATGGGGCTTGAAGCCCATAGGTAGATGCCAAGGGCCCGCATGCCGGATGAGAGAGATCAAACCTCAGAGGCCTAGAAGATGACTTAGATGACATAACCTAGCCCCCACATGCCAAACGTTCTGCCTAGGAGAGGCAAAACGTCATCTTTAGAGGCATGACATCACCTAGGGGGGTTAAGGTTTGGTGGTGAGGTTGACATGCATTGGCACAAGGACGTTTTGAGGGGTTTGAGGCTTTGGCCATGAAGGAAGTCACTTGGATGCTTGACATGTGGCTTTGGGAAGCCTTTCTACACCTCCATCACCAATGATTTTCTCCTAGTGCCAAAATATCCCCTAAGGGGAGACGTCACCTTCATTTTAGGGTTTTTCTTTGTGCAAAAGTGAAATTAAAGTGCATTGTTTAATATTACTTTGTAAAAGGGGCAAGATTAGGGTTGTTGACCCCTAGTCTTGTGGTTTACCCTTAAATATGTGGACAAACTATCTTAGTGACATTTTGTATAAATAAGAGATCATAAGATCTCATTTTATCATAACTCTCCCTCTTGTGAGAAGTACTTGGTCTGAAATTTTCGCTACACTTGGAGTATTTTGCCTCTTGTGCTATGGAATAATGCTTTTTGGTTATGGTTTGATGATGATGATGGTGCACTATCTCTAGAAGGTCATTCTCTTGTTTTTGTGGAGGTTTACTTTGGCATATAAAGGCTTTTTCTTGAATGGTATGGTCTCTCTGCTTTGTTATTATCATTTGTGATTCAAGTAAGGTTGTTTTGGCCAAGGCTAGATAGGGAGTATAAGGATATACACCCCTATCCTAGTTTCCACCACTTTATCAAGCTTTTTTGCAAGGGTTTAATTGAGGAAGTAAGAGGATTTACACCCCTCATCTTCAAACCCTAGCTAGGTTACTTGCCTTGGGAAGTAAGAGGATTTACACCCCCAAGGATTTAGTAACCCTAGCTCTTTCTTCTTGACCCTATTAACCCATAACTAAAGGCACTAGTCTTGCATTGGAGAAACAAAATATTGCATTGTGAAACGTGATTTCTTGTCATTTTTAATTCTTGCAACTTGGATTGTGTTCCTTGTGCCTTGGGCACCTCACAGCCACTAGGGCGTCCCCGTCAAAGGGGTACTTCTTGCTGCTGTTTTAAAATTGCATCTTCAGCCATTAGGGCTGCAGAAACCCTAACTCATTTGCTTGAATAACTCTCTTATCAACCATTGGAATTTGTCCAAAGTTTGCACACTTACTCTTCTTGGTCTAGCACACTTTTTGGCAAAGTTTGGAGGATTTTCAGTGGCTGATTTTCTTGCTATAATACATTGGATGTTACAGCCATAAGGCTAATATAATTTGTTGCATAAAAGTGTTTACAACAGCCTTATCTTTTCATGCTAATATCTTGGATTTTCATCTTGAGTTTTGCTAGTCTTTCTCTTGTATCTTCTACTTGATATCTAGCATTTATTTTGCAGCATATGATGCCATTTTATTGCTGATACACGTTGTTACTAACAGCTGCTATTAGGGACAGCAAGCTTAACTTGCTTGTCCAAGTGATTATACTGCAATATATGCTTGTTTTTCTTGTGTCTCGGGTAGGTATTTCACCACTTGCAGGTTACTCAACATATTTGGCAACCCTTGGACCTTCCCAAGACTTCATTCCAAGACCTCCATACCATTTATATTTGACCTCTAAGGACTTCATCTCTATCTTCATCCGTCTTCATCTCATTCCCCCTAGGGTCATCGAGATTCCCCCCTTGAGGTGACTACCTCACCTCTAAAGTGATGGGGACATTTGCCTAAGGTGATAGTGGGTAGGTGACCTCTTAGTTGTCGCCATTTGGTGGTTGGGTTGGGCTTTTCCCAACCTACAACTTGTGCGACAATGAAGCCTTTGTCGGCAAAACCTCCTCCTTTATTAAAGATTCCACCGATTTCATTCATAAAACTTGGAATCTTCACCTTGATGATCAAGACCTTATGGTCAGCTTTGATGTCGTATTCTTATTCACAAAAATTCCAGTCTCGGAAGCCCTAACCCTGATCTCCAAACTTGTAGAATCGAAAACTCTGAACCTAATCGAACTCTGCCTCTATTCTACCTTCTTCACCATCAAAGAGGTTTGCTATGAACAAACCAAAGGTGCAGCTTGCCAAATTTTCACGTGCAATTCAATGTATTCAATTTCAGATCTGAAAATTACTTCCAAGTGACCTCAAACAGTAAACTAGGGCTGTTATCATTGAATAATTTTACACTGAAATTATGACATAAAATTATATAGCAGAAGCACGAAGATCAGAGAGAAAACATCCCATACATAAGAGGCACAAAAATTTTGTTCTGTAAAATTTTCTGATTGAGAAATTTCGAGGACAAAAACAATCCTCCCGACAAATTACAAATTCAACAAAAATCCCATAAAAACTTCCAACTTGCAAACTTGCTGCAAACCCTAGCTGACGTCACCCTGCAGTACTGCTGTACTACTCGTTGACACCAGCTGTATAGTTCGCACGTGTGGTACAAATTGCCGTACAGACTGTACGACCCACACGTGCGACTTTTTTTGCTTGTTTCTTCCTTTTGTACGGTCCGCACGTGTGGTACAGATTGTATGGATCATACGTGCAGACTTTTTTGCTCTTCCTCTCACACGTGCAACCTCCTCCTTGGCTGAAAAAATAAAAAAACAGAAAGTCCAGAAACCCTAGGTCAGATTTGCCAAAGTGAAGAATTTCCCTTTGTTGAAATTTTGCCCCTAATCTTCGTGGCACAAGTGCTCACTCACTTATGCCAACTCCATAATGTCACAATGAGATGTGATAAGTGTCTCCTCACATTGCCTCTCCTTTTATGAGTGAGTTTTGGAACCCATTCTAATTTCAACATTAAATTAGAATTGTTTATTCCTCCATGTGGGTGTGAAGCCCCAAGTCAATACAAGGGGTTTTCACAAAATGGAAAATGCAATGTGAGTGCCAACAATGATTCTCACATGCCCGACACAAAGGCCAATGTGGGAATACCTCCCGATGCTACAAAACATCAACACTCCCTCTTAGCGAGGGAGGTATTCCATCCACCATCACTTGTAAGTAGATCTGTCTCCCACATTGGAAGTGGCTCTGCCTTCCACATAGGATCCACTACCACAGCTGCTCCCTTAGACACAGAAGCAAATCCTGTTGTATGACATGGACCCTTCTTGGAAGACACCCTGCTCCTAGACGCCTCTTGCTTCTGAGCATCCTACCTGGCTTCCTCAACCCATGATACCTTCCCGACAGTATTGGAAGACTCCTCTCTCCCACCTGAACCTGAAGGTTGACTTCCTCTGTACGATTGACTCTCCCTTTGAGCTTGCTGACTCCCTTTGAAGCCTAACTTCCTTTTGACAAACTTGGAAGGCTACACCTTCCCACCAGAACCTGAAGGCTGACTCTCTTTGAGTTACACAACCTTCAGAGCTACCTGCTCCTTGTCCTTTGTCACTCTGCTGCTTGCCATAGCTTGCATAGGTTGGCCCTTTAGCCTATACAAGTTGCTCTTTCTAACTCCAAGAACCACTGTTGTGTCTGAGCTAGATCCTCTTGGCATGATCAACGTTTGTCCATATCGGAACAAAACCTCATAGCCCGTCTCCTCAATCGCTGAGATTGAGAGCACACTCTTCATGAGTTGTGGCACTCATAACACATTTGTCACTCTCAATACATCTCCTGACTCCATCTGGAATGACATTGTTCCAGATCCTGCACTGCATGCTTGGTACCCATACCAAGTTCCACATACAAATCCGAGTTAGACTCTGTGAAGCTCTCGAACAACTCCCGTGCTCTTGTGATATGACATTTGGCTCCACTATCCACCGAACAAGTCCCACTACAAGAAACTGCACCAGAAAGGGCAGAGACTAATAAGAACTACCTCTGAAGCCTGTCTGCAACCTCATCCACCTCTCATGATGATGCATGTTGCTTCCCTTTCCCTCTCTTCCGCTGTGGACACTGTGAAGCATAGTGGCCTAGCGTATGACAAGCAAAACACTTGACCTTGTTAAGGTCCTTCTTCTTCCTTTGTTTTGGAGATGCCTCTCTACTTGGATAATCGTTTCTTTCACCCTTTCTAGTGTGAGCAACTAGGGCCAGGTTCTCTGCTTGCCATTCTTGGACTCTATCTGAGCCTTCTCTTGGATGCAATCGATCCACAATCTGTCAAATGGTGGCAACTTCTCTCATGCACAAATCCCCTGCACAAATGGTTGCTAAGACCCTGGAAAACCATTCAATGCCACCTTCACCAACTCCGTGTCGTCAATTGTCTGACTAATGGCTACAAGCTGTTCACGAATCCGAGTGATCCTCATGAGGTAGCTAGCAACTGTATCTGATTTGGACATCTCAACAGATTGGAGCTGATGCCTCAAAATCAATTTTCGGCTTGCATTCCCGCTTTGGTAGAAGCCAACCAAAGCATCATACATATCCTTGGCTCTCTTTTCCTCGGAAACATGAGGAATCAAGTGATCCTTCACAGAATCTAAGAACACCCGCTTGGCCTTCACTTCCCTCTTCCTATGAGCTGCGAATTCTCGTGGATCATTGGGTTCTAAAATCACCATCTCAACATAATCTTTGAGATCATTCTCTTCCAAGAGCAAAAGGAGCCTAGCCTTCCAGGCTTGAAAATTAGTTGCCCCATCCAACCTGTCCTCCTCTCTAAGAGTGCTCACCATTGTGACCTGCCCAGAACAAACAATTTGCAACAACAAAAATCTGCAGTAATTGTGTCTCAAGAGATGACTCCCTCTCTTTCTAGAGCCTATGCTCTGATACCATGTCAAATTTTCATGTGCAATTCAATGCAATCAATTTCAGATCTGAAAAATTACTTCAAGTGACCTCAAATAGTAAACTAGGGCTGTTATCATTGAATAATTTTACACTGAAATTATGACAGAAAATTATATAGTGGAAACATGAAGATCAAAGAGAGAAAACACCCATACACAAGAGACACAAAAATTTTGTTCTGTAAAATTTTCTGATTGAGAAATTTCGAGGACAAAAACAATCCTCTCGACAAATTACAAATTCAGGAAAAATCCCAGAAAAATTTCCAACTTGCAAACTTGCTGCAAACCCTAGCTGACGTCACCTTGCAGTTCTGCTGTACGACCTGTTGACGATAGCTGTACGGTCCGCACGTGTGGGTGGACTGTCGTACAGACTGTACGACCCACATGTGTAGCTGTTTTCCGCTTGCTGTACGGCTCACACGTGTGGTACAAATTGTACAGGTCACATGTGCGAACTTTTCTGCTCTTCCTCTCACACGTGTGAGCTCAGAAATTAGAAAGTCCAGGAACTCTAGGCTAGATTTGCCAACATGAAGAATTTCTCTTTGCTGAATTTTGCAACCAATCTCCTTGGCACAAGTTCTCACTCACTTATGCCAACTCCATAATGTCCAATGAGATGTGATAAGTGTCTTCTCACATTGCCTCTCCTTTTATAGGAGTCTAATGAGTGAGTTTAAGAACCCCTTCTAAACTCAACATTAAATTAGAATTGTTTATTCTTCCATGTGGGTGTGAAGCCCCAACCAAGCTCGAACTCAATATACAAGCAATTTTCACAAAATGAAAAATGCAATGTGAGTGCTAACAATGATTCCCACATGCCCAACACTAAGGTCAATGTGGGAATACCTTCCGATGCTACAAAACATCAACACTCCCTCGTAGCGAGGGAGGTATTCCATCCATCGTCCCCTAGAAGTAGATCTGTGTCCCAAACTAGAAGTGGCTCGCCTCCCACACTGGATCCGCTACCACAATTGCTTCCTTAGAAACAAAAGCAAATCCCGCTGTATGACATGGACCCTTCTTGGAAGACACCCTGCTCCTAGAAGCCTCTTGCTTTTGAGCATCTTACCTGGCTTCCTTAACCCATGACACCTTCCTGATAGTCTTGGAAGACTCCTCTCACCCTCCTGAACGTGAAGGTTGACTTCCTCTGGATGACTGACTCTCCCTCTGAGCTTGCTGAATCTCTCTGAAGCCTAACTTCCTTTTGACAGACTTGGAAGGTTGCTCATTCCCACCGGATCTTGAAGGTTGACTCCCTTTGAGTTGCACAACCTTCGGAGCTACCTGCTCCTTGTCTTCTGTCACTCTGTTGCTTGCCATAGCTCGCATACGCTGGCCCTTTAGCCTATAGAAGTTGCTCTCTCTAACTCCAAGAACCACTACTATGTCTGAGCTAGATCCTTTGGGCATGATCAACGCTTGTCCATCTCGGAACAAAACTTCATAGCCCTTCTTCTCAATCGTTGAGACTGAGAGCACATTCTTCCTGAGTTGTGGCACCCATAGCACATTTGTCGCTCTCAACACATCTCCCGACTCTATCTGGAATGACACTGTTCCAGATCTTGCACTGCATGCTTGGTACCCATACCAAGTTCCACATACAAATTTGAGTCAGACTCTATGAAGCTCTCGAACAACTCCCGTGCTATTGTCATATGACATGTGGCTCCACTATCCACCAACCAAGTCCCACTACATGAAACTACACCAGAAAGGGAAGAGACTAATAAGAACTCCCTGTCAAGCCTGTTTGCAACCTCATCCACCTCTGATGATGATGCATGTTGCTTCCCTTTCCCTCTCTTTCGCTGTGGACACTGTCAAGCATAGTGGCCTAGCGTATGACAAGCAAAACACTTGACCTTGCTAAGGTCCTTCTTCTTCCTCTGTTCTGGAGATGCCTCTCTTTGGAGAACCGTTTCTTCTGCCCTTTCTAGTGTGAGCAACTAGGGCCAGGTTCTCATCATCGATACCTCTCTGCTTGCCATTCTTGGACTCTAATCGAACCTCCTCCAGGATGAAATTGATCCACAGTCTGTCAAATGGTGGCAACTTCTCTCATGCAAAAATCACTTGCACAAATGGTTCCCAAGACCCTGGAAAACCATTCAATGCCACATTCACCAACTTTGTGTCGTCAACTGCCTGACTAATGGCTACAAGCTGATCACGAATCTAATGATCCTCATGAGGTAGATAGCAACTGTATCTGATTTGGACATCTCAATAGATCGGAGTTGATGCCTCAAAATCAATTTCCGGCTTGCATTCCCGCTTTGGTACAAGCCCACCAAAGCATCATACATATCCTTTGCTCTCTTCTTCTCGGAAACACGAGGAATCAAGTGATCCTTCACAGAGTCCAACAACACTCGCTTGGCCTTCATTTCCCTCTTCCTATGGGTTGCCAATTCCCATGGATTGTTGGGATATGAAATCACCATCTCAACATAATCTTTGAGATCATTTTCTTCCAAGAGCAAAAGGAGCTTAGCCATCCAGGCCCAAAAATTAGTGGCCCCATCCAACCTGTCCGTCACTCTAGAAGTGCTCACCATTGTGACCTACCCAGAACAAATAATTGCAGCAACAAAACCTGCAGCAACTGTGTCTCAAGAGATGAGTCCCCCTCTTTCTAGAGCCTATTCTATGATACCATGCCAAATTTTCATGTGCAATTCAATGCATTCAATTTCAGATCTGAAAATTACTTCCAAGTGACCTCAAACAGTAAACTAGGGCTGTCATCATTGAATAATTTTACACTGAAATTATGATAGAAAATTATATAGCAGAGGCATGAAGATTAGAGAGAAAACATCTATACACAAGAGACAAAAATTCTGTTCTGTAAAATTTTTTGATTGAGAAATTTCGAGGACAAAACAATCCTCCTGTCAAATTACAATTTCAGCAAAAATCCTGGAAAAACGTCTAACTTGCAAACCTGCTGCAAACCCTAGTTGACATCACCATGAAGTTCTGCTATACGGCCTGTTAACGTCAACTATACGGTTCACACGTGTGGTATAAACTGTTGTAGGGACTGTACAACTCACACGTGTGGCTGTTTTTTGTCTGTTTCTTCCTGCTATTCGGTCTGCACATGTGGTATGCACTGTACAGATCACACGTGCAGACTTTTTCTGCTCTTCCTCTCATGCATGTGAGCTCACACATGCGACTTCCTCGGCTGAAAAAATAAAAAAATAGAAAGTCCAGAAACCCTAGGCTAGATTTGCCAAAGTGAAGAATTTCCCTTTGCTGAAATTTTGCCCCCAATCTCCTTGGCACAAGTGCTCACTCACTTATGCAAACTCCATAATGTCACAATGAGATGTGGTAAGTGTCTTCCACACTCCATAATGTCACAATGAGATGTGGTAAGTGTCTTTCACATTGCCTCTCCTTTTAGAGGAGTCTAATGAGTGAGTTTAGGAACCCCTTCTAAACTCAACATTAAATTAGAATTGTTTATTCCTCCATGTGGGTGTGAAGCCTCAACCAAGCCCTAGCTCAATATACAAGGGATTTTCACAAAATGAAAAATGCAATGTGAGTGCCAACAATGATTCCCACATGCCCGACACCAAGGCAAATGTGGGAATACCTCCCGATGCTACAAAACATCAACCCAACCATGGGGTCATCCTTATTACTTGTGGTTGCTAATATATTTATGGAACATTTCGCGACTTTAGCCTTAAACAAATTTCATCTCAAACCCAAATATTGGTTTCAGTTTGTAGCTGACACGTTTGTTATTTGGTCTCATGGCCAATCCAACTTGATCTCTTTCTTTAACCACCTTAAGAACCTCTCCCCTCACATCCAATTCACTATGAAAACCCAAAAGGACAACTCCATTCCCTTTTTGGATGTTCTTATTTCTCGTCTTCCTGATGGCTCCCTTTCCCACCAAGTTTATGGGAAGAAGACTCATACAGACATTTACCTTATGCTAGTTCCCACCATCATTTGGATCAAAAATCTATTGTCTTTGAAACTCTTATTCCTCGAGCCAACTGCATCTCTGCCCCTCAATTCCTTGTAGAGGAAAAGCCCATCTAACCAAGGCCCTCCTGTCCAATGCTTACTCTCTCCCTCTCAAATCAACCAAGCCTTTCGCTCAGCCAACAAACCTTAACCAAAATTATCCTCATCCTCCTCCTCGCCTCGTGCTCTCATCTCCCTTTCCTACATCCAAGGCACCATCAATCTTATCTCAGAACTCTTGGCTAAGAAGAATATCAAGACTTTGTTCAAACCATATAAAACTCTCAAACAACTATTTAGAACTGCTAAAGATAAATCCGATCCGATGCTGGGCCCAGGAGTTTACCAAATCCCTTGCTCTTGTGGAAAATCTTACATAGGTCAAGCTAGCAGATCCTTCAAAGCCCGTCTTAAAGAGCATATAGCTGATACTACCCACAACCGAATCGCCAAATCAGCTATTGCCGAACACTCCTTTAAATCCGAGGACCTCATTTGGTTTGACCAAACTAAAATTATAGCCTCAACTCCTTATTACTCCTCCTGCCTCATTCAATAAGCTGTTGAAATTGAAAAACATCCTAATAAGTTTAATTGCGAAGATGGCTACAAACTTAGCCAATCATGGAAACTCACCATTCACCACCTGGATCTTTAAGGTACATGTTTTTAGTCGTCGTTCTATTTCCTTGCTCTCCCTCCCCTTTTTATCTTCTCACTTTGCTTCTGTTCCTCACAATGTAATTGTTCCCTCAGTTTCATCATTTCCTACTCGCGGAAGCCTTCTTAATTCTTTGTTTTCTCTTGGTCTATTCCATTTAATTCTTTTTACGTTTTATCATCATCGTTGCCTCATATCAACATTATTCATTTATCACAAAATCTTCTTATTTTTATCATTAATCTATCTCAACAACTCTTAATACTTTATTAAGCTCCACAACTTAATATTTTTCTCAACGGCTAATTTGAATACGTTAATATTTTATTATTCTCATATCAACAATATTAATTAATTATTAAGAATTCTTATTTCTATTACTAATCTATCTCAAAATTTTTTAATACTCTATTATTCTCAACAATTCAATATCTTATTTCAACGAATAATTTGAATACTTCCTTATTTTATTATTCTCCACAACTTTTTCACTACAATTTTTTACTATTTGTTGAATATTTTATCTCAATGACCAATTTGACTACTTTAATCATCTCTCTACATAATCTTCGTTCCTCCCTTCAACGGACATTTGCCTATCCTCCTCTTTAAATACAAACCTCAACACTCTTTTCCAACATATTAGCTTCTATGTCCTTAATGATGGGTGGAGTGTCCACTCGAAACATTGGATGTTTCAAAATCACGTACACGGTTTTTATTCAGAAGATTGTCTAACACAAATCTACCTGTTATCCACATTGACAAGTGTAGACTGTTTTAATTTTCATTTCGAAGTAAATATATCCCAATATGACTTGCATTGTTTTTTTTTCACAATGGTTATATTTCTATTAGAGACTTCGCTTCGGCCTCCTCCTAACACAGTCACATTCAAAATAGATTACAAAATTGTGCAGGTTTGACTCAATAGAGGAGAGACTCCACTCTGTAAGGTGTTTGTTGAATTTTGCTAACCTAGCAATCGACAGTTAATTCCAAGCAAAATACATTTACTGAACTAAAACACAGCTAGGTAACTCAATGAAAAATAAGTGGAAGCATTAACACAGAAACCAGACACACATTGCACACGAGATTTGGGTAAACACCCCTAGAAAAAACCTCTTAGGAAAACCAGTTTTGAGTTTGATTTTATTGCTAAAAATCCTGGGCTCCCGTCCTTGGATAATGGCCCATCAGAGGATTACAATGTTGCAACTGATAGCCTAGCCCACCTAATTGCTATCTCCCTAGCTGCCCCCTGCACACTTCCTCAACCCTACCCACTTAGACACAAGTACATGAGCATGACTCCCTCTCGCTCCCATGCGCTCGTCGTGTGCCTCTCACTTTCTTTAGATCTGACTTCTAGGGCCCTAACTCGACCCTCTTTATCAAGCACAACTTAGCTTGCTGCTAGATCACACTTAGATCTCCCTTTCTCTAGCTCAGATGGTGAGAATCACTTGTGATAATGAGAAATGAGGCTCTCTTGGTCTTTTATAAACCCTATCCCTTCTCTCATTTAATCTTGGCCCTTAGATCTTCTCCTCAAGATCTAGATCTGACGGTGGGGACTCAATCAATCGTTGAGATAACTTAAGTCACGATCAACGACTGTGACTTAATCTCACATTGACTTAATTTATCCCCCACCACTACTAAATAGTCTAGACATAAGATAGCCCCTTTCACATTGCTAGACACCCCCAATGTGAAAGTACCTGCCTGAGCTTCACTTTCTAACACTCCCTCTAAGCGAGGGAGGTACTAGCACTGGAGCTGCCTCCTCCATGATCTACATCTCCTTCGGTTTCTCCCTCTGAATTTGAGAGACATGCTCCCTTTGGATCTGTATACTTGGCCTCCTCTATACTGTAGCTACCTCTACCTGCTGCACTAAAGCCATTTGAGTATCCCCACTCATCCAGCTGGGACCACTCCCACCATGTGGGTCTGCTAAGGAGAGCCTCCTGCTCTCTCAAGAATGATCCAACTGATTCTCTACTCCTCCTGGGGCTGTAGATGGGCTTCCCCCATATCCTGTACTGCTGACCCTCACTGTAGCTGATCATAACATTTACCCTTGGAGCTTCTCCCCATGTAGTGAAAATATGGACTCCACGACCTCAACTCCATAGCCTTGATCCTCCAAGGTTGCAGCTGAGAGCACACTGACTCTCATCCCTGGAACAAAGAGTACCCAAGTCACCCTTAGAGTCTTGCCTGACTCTATCTGGAGGGTCATTGTTCCTTCCCCCCTGACTGCTGCCATGTTGGTGTGAATCCCACACCTCATGAAGCCCCTAGCTTGGGCTGAGAACTCCTGGAACGCATCCTCCTCTTCGGTCATGTGACAAGTGGCATCACTATCTATGTACCACCCTGCTCTGGGTGTTCCTTCTGACTCAAGGAAGAGAGTGTACTCCTGCCTGAACATCTTGGAGAAATGACGTGCTGTAGCAGCCAACTGCTGCTCCTCGTCCTCATCATGGTCCTCCTCTGCTTGAGCAACCACTTGCTACTTCTTTCCCTTTGTCCCCTTGCCCCTCTTGGCCTAAGGACACTGACTAGTGTAGTGGCCAAACTCGCCACATACATAACACTTTATGTGAGAGAGATCCTTCTTTGGCTTGTTGCTTGGCAATTATACTCACTGTCCTGAAAATTCTGGGCAGTCTGCCCGCTGCCCGGACACCTGCCCAAGGCTGCCCGCAACCTTTTGCTATTGCCCGGGTCCTTTTTTGGGCTGCCCAGAGTCTTTTTGGGCGCTGCCTGACTCTCTCAGCGTGTTGCCCAAGCTGTCTACTCGTTGCTCAGGGCACCTACCGTTGCCCGAAAAAATTCTGGGCAGTCTGCTTGCTGCCCAAGTGCTGCTCGGACTTCTGTGGGCTGCTCGAATGCTCTATTGGGCTACCCGAGGTTGTCATGGCCTTGTGGCCGGCTACAGTTTGCTGTTGTGGCTATCCTGCGTGACAACCTTGCTCTGACAACTGCCTTACCCGACGACCTGCCTCTCACCCTGCTGTCACTTCTCGGCCTCACGCACGATACACTAAGCGTTTACAGTCTTGCTCCATGTGAATCTCAGCTAGTGTTGAACACTCCTCACCTGCGGACTTCTGCAACAACTTCACACACCAGCGTGCTAGCTCGTGTAGATGCTCCTCCTCGACGATTGGCCCATGGCTGGTGGCGGTTGGCTCTATCAAGGATCTGCCGATTGTAACCTCGACACACATCTGTATTAGCCGACTACACTCACCCAACGGCCCGTTCGCCTTCTGGCGGTTGTTTTCTACCTCACGTCGACCAAGCTGGCTTTCCTGTTGGCGGGAGCTCTCTTTACCGCTGTTGTGATGACCTTCCAAGAGGCGATTGTTTCTCAGTCCGCTATCACTCCTCAATAGCCCGCGACCTTTCTTTTGCTGTGGCGGCTTGTCTTTTCTGCTGGCGGCTACGGTTGGCCTGACGGTTGTGGTTGCCCTCACTCATAGTCCGCGGCTGCAAATCTTTCAGCCGACTTTACCTCTTCCCTCAACCGCCTTGAACCACGCCCTGCTGATCTCTACCTGTGAGCGTCTCTTCTCCAACCGCCACCCTCACTCGACGACTAATTTCTTTGCACGACTGTTCTTCTGGTGCTTCCACAAACCCAACCCACGACCACTGCACACTTGCTGCAGCTCGAGCCTATTCATGGTCCTGTTCTGTAGTCCCTCTCGATCGCTACCTTGCCTCTCTTTCGGCGCTGCTGCACTATCTAACAACCCATGCGGATCTCACAAACAACCTAGTAGTCTCGTGACTTACTTTGCTACAACCTGTGCCTTCTCTACAGTGGCTGGCGGTTGTACGACGACCGTACTGCCCTTTCTCTCTTTTTTTTTTTAAATTTGTTAATTACCTTGCAGTTAACCCTGCAATCTGCAAACTTGGAAATAAAATTTCCAACAGACAAATAAGATTTTCCTTGTTGCAATATCTCGATCAGTGCAAAACTGGTTTAGCCTTCAGAGTCTCGGCTCTGATACTAATGCAGGAGCATCGTTGGCAAGCATGCAGAGCAAGACCCATCAACGTCAAGGAATCTGTATAGGAGCCAACACCGATAGTTGCAACA
>ML778514.1:632336-650338 GCA_009831015.1 Picea engelmannii
TGAAGTCCAATGAGGTTGGAACCACTCTCAAACATCCTGAAACAATTAATGGTAATGTTAAAAATTTAAGTAAAAGGATGAAAATGAAAGATAAAGGAGAATTTAACATTACCATTAATTACTAGGGTGGGTGAAATGGAGGGAGTGGGGACCTCTTTAAATAGCATTAATAAGGCAAAATAACCCTCAGTTGCACACCAAAACACCTTGCAACCCCAACTTGCATGAGAAAACATGAGCCAAGTACTTCTCTATTACTTAGGTTTTAGGTTTTAGGGGGTTTTAGGTTTCTGGGACCAAACCGACCGGTTTATGACCAAACCGGTCTTAGGGGGTTTTAGAGGGTTTTAGGTTTCTGGGACCAAACTGACCGATTTATGACCAAACCGGTCGGTTTGGTCATAAACCGGCCGATCGGTTCGGTTTATTGACTGGTTTGAATCGATCGACCATCAAACCGGTCAAACCAGTCGGTTCCGATTTCGATTCAACGGTTTTTAAAACATTGATCAGAGGTTGAAGTTTTGCTTGCAGACATCAGACAAAGGAGAAGGGACAAGAGAACTTGAAGTTGTACTCTGTGTGTGACAGACAGTCAACACAATGTCGCCAAGGAGACGAGGAGAGCAACCTTTAGCCAATCGAGCTGAAGAAAGGGAGATGTGAGAACTTCATGCAAGATTAGAGGCGATGGAGGTAGCGTAGAGACGAGCACCTGATGCTGGAGACATCAGCGATGCAGAGAGCGAAGAGGCAGAGCCAAGATAGAGGTCCCAATGTATGAAGGCAATTTAGACGCTGAGGAGCTGCTGGATTGGATAAGGTCCATGGACAAGCATTTCGACTATGAAGATGTCAATGAAGAGAGAAAGGTGAAACAGGCTGTCACCAGGCTAAAAGGACATGCAACACTGTGGTGGGATGAATTGCAGGCTCAAAAGAGAAGCAAAGGCAAAGAAAAGAGAAAGAGTTGGGACAGAATGGTAGCCAAGTTGAAGGCTAAGTTCATGCCCAAGGATTATCAGATCAATTTGTTCAGGAAAATGCAGACCCTGAGACAGAAAGGGATGACAGTTAAGGAGTATACAGAGGAGTTCTATAGGCTGAACATCAGAACTGGGCAAAGAGAGAGAGATGAAGAAAAAGTTGCCAGGTATATGAGTGGCCTGAGATATGAAATCTAGGATGAGCTCAGTATGATGTCAGTAAGGACTGTGGAGGATGCTTATTAGTTTGTGCTGAAAGCAGAGGAAAAGTTGGCTAGGAAACAAAGCTAGCGAGGAAGAGGTAAAAGCTCGATCCCAAGCAAAAGCAAGGGATTTACCCGTGACAGAACACATCAGTCTAAGGACGAGACAGAGAAACCACACAGTCACTCGGAAAGAGGAGGAAGTTCCCGAGAAAGACAGGGTGGTGGAAGAAGTTCTTCCAGAGGAAGAGGAAGAAGAGGAGGAGGAGAAGTAAGATGCTATGCCTGTGGAAAGACATGGCACATGTCTTGGGACTGTCTCGAGAAAAAGAAAGAAGGAGGAGGTGAAGCTCACATTTCAAAAGCACAGAGAAGAGATGTTGAAGCAGAAGGAGCAGAGGATGGAAGATCCCTAATGTTGAGGAAGGTTCTCTTAAAACCAGAGGCAAAAGTTGCAAGGCCAGTGCAGAGGAATAGTCTTTTCAGAACAACTTGCAAGACTAAAGACATAGTATGCAAGGTGATAATTGACAGTGGGAGCACTGATAACTTAGTATCCACAGAGATGGTTGAGAAATTGGAGCCGGAGACAACTGGACACCCGAAGCCATACAAAGTCTCATGGTTGCAGAAAGGACACCAAGTAATGGTTACTAAACACTGCTTGGTTGAATTTAAAATAGGAGGATATAGAGATGAAATTCTACGTGATGTAATTCCCATGGATGTATGCCATATTTTTTTGGAAAGACCATGGCAGTTTGAAAAGAATGTCATTTATGATGGGAGGAAAAATACATACACCCTGGAGAAGAATGGTAGAACACACATGTTGCCAATAGAGGAGAAGAAAATGAAAGAGGAAGTCAGCACACGCATACTTCTCATGAGTGGGAAGGAACTCCTTAAAGAAGTCAAGGAAGAACAGGAGATGCAGTTTGCTGTGGTAAGGAAGCCTAGAGTTATCCTTACAAGTACTTCAATGGAAGGGTTGCTTGAAGAGGTTCGGGAATTGTTGGATAATTTTGCTGACATAGTAGTGGATGAGTTGCCTAACTCATTGCCACCCATTAGAAGTATCAGTCACCATATTGACTTAATACCAGGAGCAAGTCTGCCAAACAAAGCAACATATAGATTGACACCTCGAGAGAATGAGGAAGTGAAGAACCGAGTCCAGGAACTGTTAGACAAGGGTTTGGTCAGAGAAAGCTTGAATCCATGTGCAGTGCCAACTGTATCGAGTCCAAAGAAGGATGGAGGATGGCGAATGTGTACAAACTCAAGAGCCATTAAGAAGATCACCATCAGGTATAGATTTCCCTTACCCAGAATGGATGATTTAATGGATTGCTTAAGTGGAGCAAATTTATTTTCCAAAATAGATTTGAAAAGTGGATATCACAAGATCAGAATGAGAGAAGGTGATGAGTGGAAAACGACCTTTAAGACAAATGAAGGTTTGTATGAGTGGCTTGTTATGCCTTTTGGTTTAACAAATGCCCCGAGTACTTTTATGAGGCTGATGAATGAAATACTGAAAGACTTCATTGGCAAGTTTGTGGTTGTATATCTGGATGATATACTGATCTTTAGCAGGACTAAAGAGGAGCATTTGAGGCACCTAACATTAGTGATGAGGAGACTACATCAGGAGAAGCTGTTGATAAATCTGAAGAAGTCCTCTTTTATGAAGACATAACTCATTTACTTTGGTTTTGTGATCTCTTCAAATGAACTGAAGATGGATCCAGAGAAGGTGAAAGCAATCAGAGAATGGCCGTCACCAAGGAGTATGTTTGAGGTAAGAAGCTTCCATGGATTAGCAAGCTTCTATAGGAAGTTCATTAGAGACTTCAGTGGAATTTGTGCGCCAATGATGGATACGATGAAGAAGAAGCAGAAGTCTTTTAAATGGACAGAGGAGGCCGAAAAAAGCTTCAATATACTGAAGGAGAAAATAACAGAACGACCAATTTTGGTCTTGCCGAACTTTGAAAAGACATTCCAGGTGAGATGTGATGCAAGTGGAATTGCAATTGGAGCAGTCTTGAGCTAGGACAATAGACCTGTTGCGTATTTCAGTGAGACGCTGAATGAGACCAAGATGAAATATTCCACATATGACAAGGAGTTTTATGCCATAATTCAATCCTTGAAGAAATGGAGACATTATCTTGTCCCACAGGAATTTGTCTTGTATAGCGATAACCAGGCTTTACAATTCATAACCAGGCAGGAAAAATTGAATCAGAGGCATGCAAAATGGGTTGAGTTTATGCAGAATTTTAATTTTGTCATAAAACATATTGCTGGGAATGCTAACAAGGTCGCTGATGCATTAAGCATGAGATGTTTGATTCTGCAGGAATTTCAGGTGAAGACCTTGGGGTTTGAACACCTTAAGGACATGTATTATGATGATATAGATTTCAAGGAAGCATAGGAAGCATACGAAGCATAGAAGCTAGTGGACAAAGTACATGATTCAAGAGGGATTGCTATTCAAAGGGAATTAGTTGTGCATACCAAAATGCTTAATGAGGGATAATCTTTTGAAAGAAAAACATAGTGGAGGATTGGTTGGACATTTCGGCCATGATAAAACGTTTGCATAGTTGAGCAGTTCATACTATTGGCCATGTATGAGAACAAAAGTGATAAAGTTTGTGAACAGATGTAGAATCTGCCAACATGCAAAAGGAAAGAGACAGAACATTGGATTGTATCAACCACTGCCAATACTAGAGAGGCCTTGGGATGCAATAAGCATGGATTTTGTGTTGGGATTACCAAGAACACAAAGAGGATTTGATTCCATATTTGTGGTGGTGGATAGATTTTCAAAGATGACACATTTTATCCCATGCTAGAAGATTAGTGATGCAACGCATGTTGCAAATCTCTTTTTCAAAGAAGTTGTAAGACTTCACGACCTACCCAGAAGCATTGTCTCAGACAGAGACAAAATTTGTTGGTCACTTTTGGAGAATGCTATGGAAGAAGTTGGGGACAGATTTGTCCTTCAGCTCAGCTTATCATCATCAGACAGATGGACAGACTGAGGTGGGAAACAAAATTTTGGGAAACTTATTAAGGAGTCTGGTCACTTGAACACCATAATCAGTGGGATTAGATTCTACCGCAAGGAGAATTTGCATACAACGACTCACCAAACAGGAGCACTAGAAAGAGCCCATTCCAAATATTGTATGGAATGCAACCCAGGGGAGTATCTGAGTTGAGAGGCTTGGAACATAGAGAGATCAGGAGCGCTGGAGCAGAGGATTTTGTTGCAGAAATGCAAAGGCTCCATAGCTAGATCAAAGGACAGTTGGAGAGTTCTAACTGGGAGTAGAAGCGCAGGGTTGATCAACATCGCAGAGAACTTCAATTTGAAGTGGGAGATCAGGTTCTGGCACATCTCAGGAAAGAGAGGTACCCTAGAGGAACATTTAACAAGTTAAAAATGAAGAAGATAGGACTATGTAAGATCTTGAGGAAGTTTGATGCAAACGCCTATGAGATTGAGTTACCAGATGATGTGGGCATATCGCCCATATTCAATGTTGCAGACCTGTACCCTTACAGGAAAGATGATGCAGAGAGATCAAAAGATCAAGTGAAGATCCAGTGGGAAAAGCACATGCCCACAGCAGAAAAGCCACAGATGGAGAAAATTGTTGATCAGAGGATTGGCAAGAAGACCAGGAGGAAGACCTATTTTGAGTATCTGGTCAAGTGGAAGGGGCACCCAATAGAAGATGCTAGTTGGGAAAATGAACCTTCTATCCAGAAGCATGGAAAATCAGTACAGGAGCTCATGGACAGGAGTCCATGAATTTTTGTCAAGGGGAGTATGATGCAGGAGCATCGTTGGCAAGAACGCAGAGCAAGACCCATCAACGTCAAGGAATCTGTACAGGAGCCAACATCGACAGTTGCAGCAGATATTTGAAATCCACCTTAACTCGGCTTCGGAATTTATCTTTTGAGGCACGCTTGAACCCAGAGCTGAAATTACCCTTGGAGGCACATTTAGATAATCACGAGTGGAGCGGGAGTTTCCATTATGACTCTGGAATGCGACCGATCCAAGATAGCGGTAGGAGAGTAGACACGTAGTTAAGGGGGAAACCCTAAGAGCCCTCTGATATATAGAGGTTTTGTACGCCCAAATGAGGCTGGCTGAAGGGTAGATGTTAGCTGCAAGTTAGCAGGAAATGGGAGTTTTGAGTTGTTGTTTTTGATTTCAGTTGTAGTCATCTTCACTTATGAATAGAACAGAGGAAAATTGATCCAACATATGGTGTGAACATTGTTTTGCAATTCTCTGTATTGTGTTTTCATGAGTGAATGAATGAATCTCGTTATGAATAGATGGAACTGTGAATGTTAGGATAAGTTTCAATTGTTTCTCTTTTGTTGAAGTAGTGCAAGGTGTGCACACAGAACGCAAGGAGTGCGTTGACGGAATCTGTTTCAGTTCCGAAGCTCAGAAGAGATAACACGAAACTTTCCCTTTGCAGGGAGGGCAAAGCGACTGGTGCAAGGAGTGCATAGTCATCCGCAAGAATCCAAAAAATTGTGTAAAGATCTGGTGCAAGGAGTGCACAAATCCGAGACTCGACTAAGTGTCGAAGAGGCTTTGCAAGAAGTCAAAGAACCAGTAGAGGAGAACGCCAGGAGGGCGAGAGGAATTTATCTTCAAGAAATCCTGAGGATCTGAGTTATCAAAATCCCCGAAACGTAAGGAGTGTGCGGGAAATCGAAGTCTTCACGAGACCAAGCTCAGGAGGAGTAACACTTTTCATAGTGTTAAAGAGATCCAAGAATCAGACTCGTTGAAGGAGAAAAGGTTAAGAACCTTTGAACACCGAGAAAATCTTCTAGTTCGGAAGATAGCATAAGCGTCAGGGGGAAAAGATCTCAACCGTTCGATCAGAATGCTAGAAAATGGGAACCGTCCATCAAGGGGGGCACATGGCGAACGATCAACGTTTCGCTGACTCGCATTCTGGAGAAGTCAAAGGGCGGAGCACTAAGAACTCGCGAAGCCCGAATCCATGACTTGAACTGAGGCGTTGGATCTAGGAGAGATCTGGACCATTGATTGTCCAGGGTGAAGTATCGACATTTCGGGGATCGGAGGTGATAAGTCATTTGACTTCGCGAAACGCGAAGTCTCGAAATCATCGTGACCGTCAGATTTGAGGAGAGATCTGGACCGTCAATCCAAAGTCATCGCTATTTCGGCTATCGGGAGAACAGAGGCAAGGAAACTCCGAAGTCGCGAAACGCGAAACGCCGATTTGATCGCAGCCGTCAATCAAGGGAAGATCTGGACCGTAGATCTCGAGTCATCGCGATTTCGGCCATTGGGTGAACGGAGGTAGCAGTGCTCCCAGAGTCGCGAAACGCGAAAGCGCGACGCGCCTTTCACTAAAGCGCGTGGTCACCGCCAGTGGTCATAAGGGTGGAAGGGCTTAGTAGAAAGAAGCTAGCAACCATTTGGTGTTGAAGTTTAAACAACACTCGAGAGAGAAGCTCGGGTCTCATACGACCTGTGCATTCAGGGAAAGGACCAGTGTAAGTTGGTTTGGGGTCTAGCAGTGACCCAGAGAGTCAATCAGACTCAGTTTCTTGATCGATCCTAGACCGGGAGGTCGCGCAACCCTTAGGAGAGAAGGGGGGTCTGTATCAGATACCATGTTGAATTCTGCTAACCTAATATCCGACAGTTAATTCCAAGCAAAATACAGTTACTAAACTAAAGCACAACTAAGTAACTTAATGAAAAATAAGTGGAAGCATTAACATAGAAACCAAACACACATTGCACATGAGATTCGGGTAAACACCCCTGGAAAAAACCTCTCGGGAAAATTAGTTCTGAGTTTATTTTATTGCTAAAAAACCTGGGCTCTCGTCCTCGGATAATGGCCCATCAGAGGATTACAATGCTGCAGTTGATAACCTAGCCCACCTGGCTGCTATATCCCTAGCTTCCCCTTGCACACTTCCTCAGCCCTACCCACTTAGACACAAGTACATGAGCAAGACTCCCTCTTGCTCCTATGCACTCATTGTGTGCCTTTCACTCTCCTTAGATTTGACTTCTAGGGCCCTAACTCGACCCTCTTTGACATGCACAACTTAGCTTGCTGCTAGATAACACTTAGATTTTCCTGTCTCTAGCTCAGATGGTGAGAATCACTTGTGATAATGAGAAATGAGGCTCTCTTGGTCTTTTATAAATCTTAGCCTTTCTCTCATTTAATCTTGGCCCTTAGATCTTCTCCTCAAGATCTAGATCTGACGGTGGGGACTTAATCAATCGTTGAGATAACTTAAGTCACCATCAACGACTGTGACTTAATCTCACATTGACTTAAGTTATCCCCCACCATTACTAAATAGTCTAGAGATAAGATGACCCCTTTCACATTGCTAGACATCCCCGATGTGAAAGTACCTGCCCGAGCTTCAGTTTCTAACAATGTTTAGTCAAAATAAAATTTTTTCTTCTACCCGAAATGCTGCAGGTAAACTGTTTAACAATCTGACTGACTAGAAATAGAAAGAAACAAAACATAGAAACGAATATCTCAAGGTTGCACTAACTACAGATTCCACCTTGATGTTGGTGTTTGGTTTTTCCATTGGTTCTGTTGCTTAGGGGGCTCGACTGAATTCTCTCCATCTTAGGTTGCCCTACAAAATTGGCAATTTGAATGAGGCATGCCGGGGAAGCTTCGTTTTCCTTCCTCCCTTGCTCAGCTTCTTGCAGTCTGCCCTTTGTGTCCAATTAGCATGCATCCCTCTTCTCCTTTATCGTCCCCAAGTAATTCTCTAATTGGGATTTCCAATGAGCAGTTTGCAAAGTGGAGTAGTGGATGTTGTGTAATGTCTCCTTCCAATTGATCATGACAGAGGATGACTTAGTAGCCTATACGACTCTCGTAGGCTATAATCAATGAAGAAAAAAGGAGTCAAGGAGGTTTATCTAATGTCACTAGCTAGGAGATGTTACATTCTAAAGTGACATTAAGTAAAAGATAAATTATTAATAACTTAAACATTAAAAAATGACTTTTTAATGTTTAAGTAAATATTAAGAGGGAATAAAGGTCATATTTGATTTGGTCAAAAAAGCGTAAAGATCTAGAAGGCTTCGAAGAAGTATAAAGGGAGGGTAGCACTTCACCTTCCTCATTATGATTTTGATCTCTTATTGAAAGTGCTCTTGGAGCCAAGGTTTTCGTTGGGGCTTTGGCAAAACCCTTCCACCATTGGTTTAGTTTATGTGGTGCAATATCCACCCTGGCTAAACAAGAGAGGAAATCCCTCCCAAATTTCCAATTGGAGCTTCATCTCGAGATTTTCTTTCAGTCTAGTGCCAGTGATTTGTTGGAGGTTCATTATCTAGCTTGGAGGACCGATTTGTCATTGTTTGCGGGGTTCGTGACACTGAGAGAGGTCGCTGGACTTCATTAGAGGACCGAAATCTCACCCAACAGAGTTGTGTGGGCTCATAAGGGTTTCAAAAGCTGACTAAGAGGCCGCGAGGGTATCCAGTGAGGCCACGGGTTCATTAAGGGAGCTGTCTCCCACCCATTTGCAGACTAAGTAGTAGAAGGAAGGCCACGAGGGTCCATTGAGTGGTCGAACCCCCTGTTTGGCAGATCCGCGAAGTAGAAGGGAGGTCGTGGGGTCTTTGCGCAGGCCGCTTGACAGAGAAGGGAAGTCGTAGGCTTTGTTATCCCTTATCCTAGGGATAACTAACGAGATTATGTCTCGAGGCCCACAGGTCCTAGACATGGAGTACTGAGAGCCATATGACTTGAGCTTGGTCCTGGAGGGCCCATCTTTTCTTCAGCACCTCCTATCTATCGGCAATAACAACATCCATCCCATCAGCTTGATTTTGAAGTAGCAGTGGGTCTTGCTCCATGAGATAATGAGTCCGAGAATCATGGTATGTGTCACTCTGATTCTCAAAACATTTGAATATGTGCACTAAATTCTCTTTTGTTTCATGATGTTTGCTTGGAAATTATGCTCTTTAACTTGTCCATACCATGGGTGGGGTGACCGAGTGCCCTAGTAACATGGTTCCCTTATGGATGAGTTGCCACTGGGTGGGTCTATGAAAGGTCATTGTCCATTCCTTCCATACTTACCACTTTTCATCATTATCCCCTCAGCTTTCCCCTACATTGGTTCGCGTATTAGGTTTGCCAAGCTAGTAAGGGTTGTACCTTGCCTTGTGGGAAGAAGGGGCTAAAGGCCCAGAGGGTAAAAGTAGCTGGCAAACGTTAAAAGCCAAGATGAAACCTTGAGATGCTTCGCCCAGGGATTCCTGAGAAAGCAATATAAGGCTTCTTAGCAAGAAAAGGGGACTAGTAACATAAAATAAAATTCAAGATCTAGTTGGTGGATAGTGTTGATGATTACAACTGTGTGAGACATCCTCTAGGACATAGACTTAGTGAGTCAGCCTGTGAGAGAGCCCATGAATTGGGTTTGCCCATGAGATGGGTGTGTCGTTCCTCTTTGAGACGAAGATGGAACGCTGTGTGCCCCTGTGTGGGGAAGATGCCCATGAGATGGGTGTGTTTTTTCTCTATGAGATGGAGATGGAACGCTGTGTGCCCCTGTGTGGGGACGATGCCCATGAGATGGGTGTGTTGTTTGAGATGAAACAATGTGTACCCTTGTGAGGGGTGAAGGTGCCCATGTGATGGGTTTATTGTTCTCCTCTGTGTAGAGAGTTGAGACGATGTGATACTCCAGATGATTCTCCTTTGAGACTCAATGAGATAGAGATCTGTTGAGTAGGACGTCCTTGTGGCTGAGCACAGGTGGACGTGATCCTAGTGGCTGAGCACTAGTGAGTGTGTGTCCAGATGATTCTCCTGTGAGACTCAGTGAGATAGAGATCTGTTGAGTTGGACGTCCCTGTGGTTGAGCACTAGTGGGTGTGTGAGATCCCTTGCTATATTGTCTAAGAGTTGGATTTACCTGTAACCCTAATTGTGATGTAAAGGGTATAGGTCGGTCCCACCATAAATTGAAAGATAATTAATATTAAAGATAATTAATATGGTAATTATTAATTATATTATGAGTTTTTGGGGTCGGCCCTGTTGTGCGAATAGACACCACTTTTGATGTGTCCAGTCTAGTATAAATAAAAGTGATTTCCCCATTGAGGAAACATAACACACATGTGATTTTGGGAATTTTAGCAAGTACAAGTTCTAGGGCTGAAGTGCGCACCTCTCTTGGGCGCTAGCCTTCTTGGTTTTTGAGAGCACCCTTTTGTGTGCTAGGTCTAGTGTGGGAGGTCTTTCTCTTGAGAATATAGCAAAGGATTAGCTGAGTTTTCTACCCTTGTTGAGAAGGGTTTCCTAGGATATTTCTTGTGTTCTTGTGCATGGTATTTCTTCTTGTGATCTTGGTTATTGCAGCAAATTGTTAATGGTGTAGCTGCATTTGTCTATGGTTCAAGTAAATGCTAAATTGAAATAAACTTCATGCTTGAGCCTAGCCTAGTGAAAATTCAACATGGTATTAGAGCTTAGGTCTTGAAGAACCCATTGCACAAGCATTCAAAGCAAACCATCCTCTTCTGTAGAACCGTACGACCCTCCTAGGGTTTCCAAAATTCCGCATGACCCTCTCTTGTTTGGCCACTTAAACACCTTAAACTTGGACGTTGGGGCTAAAAGTTGTACAGGAGTGTATGACCTCCTTCAACGCACCTCCAACAAGCTTCATATTACACTTCCGAGCATTTTGGATTTTTGACCCTATGGTTTTGCAGTTTTCTGCAGAAATTTCAGTCTTAAGGGTTTCTGTAGCTCATCAAAGGAGCTTTTCAGCTCACTAGTGTTCTTCTGATCTTCAAGGCTTATTGTTGGCAGTCATAAGCCCAACACAACCTAAGTTTGCTAGCTTAGCCTAGCCGTTAGGTTTTCTAGCCCAGTTGGCAAGGGTTTGTGAAGAATTTGAAAATATGAAGAACAAAACCTTGGTGGAAGATGGGCTTGATGGATCAAGCAACTTCAGCTCCTGGAAGTCAAGACTTCAGATCACTCTTGAAGAGGAAGATCTATTGTGGACAATACAAAGAGCTTTACCAGAGACAACTACTGATGAAGAGAAGGAAGAAAGGAAGGAAGAAGACGTCAAGGCAAGGAAGATAATGATCTACTCAATAAGAGATCATCTCCTGCCTTGTATTGCAAACTTGAAGACAACTTATGAAATGTATGAAGCATTAAAGAATATGTTTGAGAGTGACAACACCCAAAGAGCTCTTACATTGAAAGGCCAGCTTCAAAATATCAAGATGACAAAAGGTGACACCGTTGCTTCCTTCTTTATGAAGATGTTAGAGATTAGAGATCAACTAGGTGCCATTGGAGAAATCATATTTGACAAAGAACTTGTTTTGACCACTCTTAATAATCTTCCAAAACATTGGGAACCATTTCTTCAAAGTATTAGTGGAAGAGAAAAACTACCTACTTTTGATCGTCTGTGGACATAATGTACCCAAGAAGAAATTAGACTTAGAGCTAGAGGAGTGGAAGACTTCCCTCTTGATGACAATCATGCTCTTGCACTTCATACAAAGAAAGGAGGAAGATTTAAAAGAAACTTCAGGCAAACATTCAAAGATGAGAAGACTTCATCAGCTTCAGGTTATGATCAGAGAAGAGACATGTCAAAGATCCAGTGCTTCAGATGTGACAAGTATGCACACTATGCGAGAAATTGTCCTACCAGAAAGAAAGGAAGACAATATGCTTCCACCCCTGACATTGATCCAGACCCACCTCAAAAGGATGAAGACAAGAGAGATGAGAATTACTTCCTCTAACCAAATGCAAGATTGGGCATGACTGTAGACTAAGGTAATTTGTTTGATTTAATCATTAAACCTGTAGTTGATTGCATTTTTTGATAGTGAAGGATATTATCCCTAGTGTGAGAGCCCTCATGACTTGGACCATTATCCCTGGTACAGGAGTCCAACATTTATTGATTGATTATTACTCTAGTACAAGAGGCCATTTTGGTTTTTATCCCTATGGGAGGCCATCTTGTTTATTAGCCTAGTACGAAGGCCATCAAAATACTATAGAATCAATAGAGGACCTGAGAAGACATGAGATATCTCTAGGTTAGCAAACAGGAAACTGAAGATATCTATCCTTCAGACTTCAGAGGGAGTTACTTGACTAAGAGGGAGTCAAACTATTTGAGAAGCAGGAAGAGACATTACCTTCTCTCCTTCAACAGTTTAGAGTGAGTCAACCATTATTCCAATTGCTCCAGTTAAATATCCCCATAGACATTGTAGTAGGCCATAAAAAGCCTACTCGAGCTCAACAAACTCTGCAAGAGGCAGAAAGACATGCAGCTCCTCAAAGCACATTTCGAGAGAGCAAGAGACCAAAGAGTTTTCGAGCTATTCTTCAACCATGATCCACATTATTGATACAGAGTCTTCTTGTCATGGAGAAACAACAGGTCAACAAGTATGTCAAGATGCCATGACAGAAGAGTATCAATCCATTTTGAAGAATGATGTATGGGATATTGTTCCGAGACCAGAAGAGAACTCTGTAGTGACTTCCAAGTGGATCTATAAGATCAAGCATGCAATTGATGGAAGTGTCGAATAATACAAAGCGAGATTTGTAGCCAAAGGATTCTCACAAGCAGAGGGAGTTGCCTATGATGAGACATTTGATCCAGTAGCCCGATACACTTCCATCCGTACTATCATCCATGAGTTGGAAACTACATCAGATGGATGTAAAGACAACCTTTCTCAATGGTGAGATTGAGGAAGAAGTTTACATCGAGCAGTCAGAGGGATTCATGATATACGATGAGAAATCTCATGTGAACAGGTTGAAGAAAGCCCTGTATGAACTAAAGCAGGCACCTCGTGCTTGGTACGAGAAGATGGATGGATTCTTGATGAGTTTGGGTTTCAGCAAAAGTGTTGTTGATCCAAACCTATATTATCATATTGTTGGTGACAAGTGCTTGATCTTGGTCTTGTATGTGGATGRTTTACTCCTTACCAGTTTAGAAAGACTTACTGCTGAATGCAAGTGAGCATTGACTTCTGATTTCGAGATGAAGGATCTGGGTATGATGCACTACTTCTTGGGACTAGAAGTATGGCAACGAACTGATGAGATTTTCCCGAGTCAAGGAAAATTTACAGTGGAGATATTGAAGAAGTTCAGTATGACAGAGTGAAAATCCATGCCTACACCGATGGTGATGGATTTGAAGAAAATGAATGATTCTCCTACTGATTCAGGCGAGATTGATCCACAGCTGATTGGATCACTGATGTATCTGGTTAACACCAGACCTGGTATATGCTATGCAGTGAATGTACTTAGTCAGTTCATGAGTCAGTGGAGACAGATTCACTGGATAACAACGAAGCATGTATTGAGATATCTATAAGGCACAGTTGGATATGGCCTGAGATATGCCTCCAGTGTAGACTTGAGCTTGCAGGGATATGTCGATGCAGATTGGGTAGGGAGCGCAATGGACCAGAAGAGCACATTCGATTGTTGTTTTACCTTGGGGTCTGCCATGGTTTCCTGGTGCAGCAGGAAACAATGCTCTGTGGCCTTGAGTACCGCAAAAACAAAGTATATAGCTTTGAGTGTGGCAGTCCGCGAAGCAGTGTGGCTTCGCAAGCTCCTGACAGATTTATTTGATCATGAGATGGATCCCACCATTATTCATTGTGATAACCGGAGTTGTGTGAAGCTTTGTGAGAACCTTGTGTTTCACGATAGATCGAAACACATTGAGATAAAATATCATTATATCAGAGACATGGTGTAGAGGAAAGCAATACACGTGCAATACCTTCCTACACATGAGCAGATTGCAGATATCTTCACCAAACCGCTTGCCAAGACGAAGTTTGAGTACTTCCGTGAGAGACTTGGCCTGGTGGAGAATGCCTCCCTAGCTGAGAGGAGTGTTGATGATTACAGTTACGTGAGACATCCTCTAGGACACAGACTGAGTGAGTCATCCTGTGAGAGAACCCATGAGTTGGGTGTGCCCATGAGATGGGTGTGTTGTTCTTCTTTGAGACGGAGATGGAACGCCGTGTGGGGAAGATGCCTATGAGATGGGTGTGTTGTTTCTCTTTGAGACGAAGATGGCACGCTGTGTGCCCCTGTGTGGAGAAGATGCCCATGAGATGGGTGTGTCGTTTGATATGAAACGATGTGTACCCCTGTGAGGGGTGAAGGTGCCCATGTGATGGGTTTATTGTTCTCCTCTGTGTAGAGAGTTGAGACGATGTGATACTCCAGATGATTCTCTTGTGAGACTCAGTGAGATAGAGATCTGTTGAGTAGGACGTCCCTGTGGCTGAGCACATGCGGACGTGATCCTAGTGGCTGAGCACTAGTGAGTGTGTGTCCAGATGATTCTCCTGTGAGACTCAATGAGATAGAGATCTGTTGAGTTGGACGTCCTTGTGGCTGAGCACAGGTGGACGTGCCCCTAGTGGCTGAGCACTAGTGGGTGTGTAAGATTCCTTGCTATATTGTTTAAGAGTTAGATTTACCTGTAACCCTAATTGTGATGTAAAGGGTACAGGTCGGCCCCACCATAAAGTGAAAGATAATTAATATGGTAATTATTAATTATATTCTGAGTTATTGAGGTCGGCCCTGTTGTGCCAATAGACACCACTTTTGATGTGTCCAGTCTAGTATAAATAAAGGTGATTTCCCCATTGAGGAAACATAACATATGTGATTTTGGAAATTTCAGCAAGTACAAGTTCTAGGGCTGAAGTGCGCACCTCTCTTGGGCGCTAGCCTTTTTGGTTTTTGAGAGCACCCTTTTGTGTGCTAGGTCTATGGTGTGGGAGGTCTTTCTCTTGAGAATATAGCAAAGGATTGGCTGGGTTTTCTTCCCTTGTTGAGAAGGGTTTCCCAGGATATTTCTTGTGTTCTTGTATATGGTATTTCTTCTTGTGATCTTGGTTATTGCAACAAATTATTAATGGTGTATCTGCATTTGTCTATGGTTCAAGTAAATGCTAAATTGAAATAAACTTCATGCTTGAGCTTATCCTAGTGAAAATTCAATAGATAAGAGGTCTCATCATGAGCCGACCGTTTAGTTCCATGGGCATGTAGTGGTATGACACTGCCATCCGTCTGGTCACCAAACTAGGGTAGTGGCTCTTGGTGGCATAGCCAAGAGAAAGGGGGTCTCATCGCGAGCCAACCTTTTCATTTTTGTGAAATGTTTGTGGGTAATGCTGTCACCACTGGTCACCATGCCAAGGCAGTGTCCTCCAACTATTCTCTTGAAAAGAAAAAAGCAATAAGACAAAGAGTAAAAGGCATTGAATGGGTTAGGAAACAATGAAATCCGTGACAAGGTGCAACTCGCCCTCTACAGAGGCACTCACGGGTAAGACCTACATTTCCTTGTTATCACTGTACCCCTTGCCCAAACATCCCCTACACCATCTCATGTATTTACATGACCTAGATTGGTCTTCACTTGGGAAACACCCCACACCTGAGGATGATTAGCCCAATAGGACATTCTGAGACCCTCTCCAAACCTGGCTTGTTAAATAGCATAATGTCTTTAAGCATTTGTCTGGGTAAAGGGGGGTTTGATGCACATGTTCGGGTAACTTGATTACTAGATGTGATTGACATTGCTATGATCTCTGTGACTTATGAGCCCATGGAGGGCGTACTTTTTGCTGCAGGACCATGCCCAACGGACAGGTACATATGGGGAGATGATTAGTTCGGACCTCCATGGGGCTAAAAGCCCACCAGATGGATGCTATGACCCCAGACCCCAGCCAGGGGCAGAGGGACACCGAAGGCTTGCACCGGAGAAAAAGAAGGACGTTCCACCTGAGACACTTTGGCAGGCCTGGACCTAGGGGGGTCTTGCCCTTCCACCATGATGTTGGCCCTTGAAGGCCCCTGACGTCATCATATTGAGCCTTGATGTCATCCATTTAGGGTTTTGGCATGAGGACGGCTTGGTTGGCACGTGTGGCAGCTTCCAAGGACTTTTGAGGCCTAACGTTTCACTTTTGAGGCCTAGCGTTCCATGAAGGGGACTAACGTCACCCTAAGAGGGGCATGCCATCATCCCTAAAGACAAATTGGGGTTTTAAATTGTTAATTTTATGTAAAACTGGATTTTTAATGTAAACTGGCCATGTCGGCCTTTTTTGACCTAGAATGTAATTAAAGGTCATTGATATTGTATAAATAGAGAGTTAAAACTCTCATTCTTTCATCTTTTTTTAACTCACACAAGTGTGAGGTCTGAAATTCAGCCTCTTTTAAGGCTTATTGGCTGAAATTAAGTGGTGCACAACTCTTGGAGGAGGCTATTCTTGGTGTATTTTGGCATTTTCATGGTGGAAAGTCTTCAACTAGGGTTTTGTTACTAGAATATTCTTGATGAAGTAAAATCTGCAATTCTTCTTTATTTTGAATGGTTATGGTACATTTGCTTATTCATTTCTAAGATTATGAAATTGCTAGTTTGAAACCCTAGGAGAAAAGCACATGCTATTGTCCTTTTCTTTATAATTTTTCACCTACTTGATTTTGCTAGAGAACATCTCCCTTGAAATATACACTAGAGCCCTACCTTTGTAGCACTCTAGTAGCATTGCTTCATTAAGCTTCACACATTTTATTTCAAGTTTGATCTAAAGAAGAAGGAAATCGCTAAGGCCTAGGGTTACCTACTTTCTAGCATTTTTTCCTTCTAGGGTTTTAGATGTTGAGGCCTTAGGTTACTAACACCTCAATCATCTTCCCCTTCCTTTAGTTCACCTATTATCATTTGTTGTTTCCCTCTAAGAATTGCCGCTGCAAACTTTTACTCCATTTACCCTAAAAGGCACTAGTTCACACCTTGCAAGTGATTGATTGATTAAACAAACTCTTAAACCATCTTCCTTAAGACCTTTACTAACTATTTCTAACTTTAGATTAGACTAACTAGCTAACTAATTTGCTGCTGTTGCAATAGATTGCTACATCCATCTAAAACAGCAGCAAATTCATCTTAAAAGCAAGATCAAAAGCTGATAATACATTGCTATCATTGCTTCTGACAATTACTATCATTTTGTCAAGTTTATGCTATTATTTCTTGTCACTTTTGAAGCATTATTGAGGCATAATTGTGTAGCTGTTGCTAAATATGTATTGCTGTTATAAATACTTCTATTTGCTTCAGTTTTTATATCAGCTTGTTCATTTTATCAAAAGTCTATGGTTTTATGAAGCACTAACATCATATGGTACTTGCAAATAGCATCTTTTCTTGTTGTCTTGTTCTGGGCAGGTACACTTAAATATTATTTTGCTTCATCTCCTTAAAACTCTTGGAACTTTTGATCAGAGTGACCTGTGAGAGGGGTGGGACTTTCTTAATACTTTTGCCTTAGCCTTCTCAAACCCCCAGGTCACTGGGGATGTCTCCCCTGGGGTACCACTCCTAAATAGAAAGAGGTGTCTTATTAAGGTGACAGTGATAGGACCAGTGCTGCGGGGGAGCGTCCCCCCCCCCCCTCGAACCCGCTCCCGAATCGCGCTCCCAAGGGGAGCGTTTAGGGAGTGCGCTCCCTGAACGCTCCCCTTCGGGAGCGTTTTTAGGGAGCGCGCTCCCTCTTAAAAAACTGCGCTCCCTGGTTTTTTAGGGAGCGCTCAGGGAGCGTCCAGGGAGCGAACGCTCCCTG
>ML778514.1:654144-686459 GCA_009831015.1 Picea engelmannii
TGCCCAAATTGCTGAGGCCGTGGGCATTGGAGAGTGCAGCAGTCAGCTTGGAGAGTTTCCTGAACAGTGGCAGCAACTATTGAGGAGTCATTGGCATCATTTTCCAGGTTTTGTTTGTGTTCTGTAGTGTTGCTGCAGCTATTATAGCAGCCATTAGATGATCTACTGTTATTGTATTTTCAGATTCCACTCATAATAAAGATTGCCAATGTGGTCTCTCCCATTTGTGTATTATTGGGTTAGCATGTAATGTGTAATGCAAGCAAACTGTTTGTGAATAATCATAAACCAGATTTCTCATAAAGAGTATATTAGCACAAACTGTTTGACAGAAGTACAACACCAAGAATACCATAGTTTGCACAGTAAAACACAAAACCCTAGCCTAGCTCTACTTGGGACATTACATGTTGCCCTTGGTGTACCTGAGCTCCTTATTGGAGTTGCTCAAGGTCCTCTTGAGGGCACAAACTTCTCTGGTGAGCACACAATAGCAGTAGGGGAAGCGGCTTCCTTCCATGGTGGCAAAGGGTGGAGAGATGAGTAGTTGGGGGAGGGAATGAGCAAAGACGGAGTGGGTGGAGGAGAAGGCGTGGGAGAGAGGAACAGGGGGTTGGGAAGGAATGGGGGGAGAAGGGAGGAAGGTGGCACGAGATAGGAAGAGCTGCATGAGGGAGACAAGAAGGTGTCATCCTTCGGCAGCAAGGAGAAATGAGGGGTGACGCGGAATAGGGGGGATGAAGGATCCCCTTCTTACTCTTGAATCCTTTAAATTCATCCTTGTTACCCTTGTACACTTATGCAAATGTTCTAGCCTGTTCATGGGATATGGGTTGAGGAAGTTTGAAACCCTTCTACTTGCTTCAGGATGGTTGTGCTCAATCTTAGAGTCACCCCTAAGTTGGCCATAACATCTGCGTCCTTGTTTTGATTTCTTTTGTTGTGGAAGAAGCTAATGTCATTAAATCTTTGGAGGAGAGGTTGTATTCTTTGGAGAGTCTGATGTATTTGTGAGGAGGATGATTGAGTCTTATTTGGAGTGTAGAGAGGATAATGTGGGAGTTGCCAAGAATGAGGACTAACCGGGAGGTTATGGTGCTCAGAAGTTTGATGCCTTGGAAGACTGCAAGTGCTTATGCTTCATTGTTTGTTGCTTCTCTTGCACCCAGCAAAAGATAGAGCTAGATATCTATTGAGGCCATAGATGACCCCTGCTGTGCCTACTGTCCCTAATATGATTTGGAATGCTATGCACCTTTTGCAGACCAATTTTTGGGTGTCAAGCAACTAATTTTTAACATAGTAAAAACATATGTTGGAATACAAGCAGTCAAATTAATTCCATAGTAAAAACATATGTTGGAATACAGGCAGTCGAGTTAATTCTCATTTATTATGCATTTCATCATTGATGGCTGTGGAAATTTTGTGAATTATTGCTCAATGTAAATTTAGAAAATTTAACCTGAACCTTGAGTTTCCCTAGATCTATTTTTTGTGAACTTTCAGCCCTAGGGTTGAATTTGAAATAGAATTATATTTTACTTCTGTCCAAGCAAAGACACAAGGCAGCCCAAGAAAATAAACACTGAACAATTGTACTTCAAGGGAACTATGTTTCCATCCCTTAGGGCACAACTCCCAACATATAACAGATCTAAAAGTTACTTATTAACAACAGTTTTGTTACAGCCACAAATCTTCCCTCTTAGCTTCTATATACTTGTCAAATTACTCAACAAAATGTGTTAACTGTTCATGATAAATTAGCATACCAAACAGCCATAGAAATTACTTATTCTGATTCATCATGAAAATACAAGTGAAAAATCAGATCTGCAAGTACACAAAGTTTGGACAGCAAAGTGCACTTCATATATACATAAGAATGAAGTTAGAAGTACATACCAACAACTTATCACAAGTTGATACAACATAGTCCTTAAACCTTATCACAAGCCAGGACTCTCCAATGCCTCCAAACCCTAGTTAGGGCATCTACCATCTATATAAAACCTTAATTAGCAATACAGATGCTTAGCAAGGCATCCCACCAAAGTCTCCACAACAAGCTAGCATCAACACCAACAAATTCACCCTTGATCTTTTTGCAAGCTTGCTGCACACAAGCTCTCCAAGCAAAGCATTTCAGCATGCTCAAGATCTTCACACTAGTGCTATTGTCTTCCTCAGGGTTTACAAATTTTGGCCAACTTGCATCAAATAAGTTCAAGGCTTACATATCCGCTCCAGGGCTAGTCTCCAATTCTTCATGTCCATCCTAGAGTTTGAGTCCTCAAAACCTAGGTCTTCAACTCTTGCATCAACACAAGCACCTAGACCTCCATGGAACATCAAAAGTACAATACATAAGTCTTCCTCCAAGCAAGGTATCACTCCAAGCTCAAGACGACTCCACTCATCAAGCAAAGCTACTCATCTAGCACTCCATGATATTTCCCTAGCCTGCATGCATTACACAAGAACAAGGCTGCAATATCATCTAAAGTGCTAGTTCTCTTATTTATGTCTTCTTTAGGGTTGGAACCCTAGCGCACAACCTTTTGCTTCATAAAAAGAGGCACTACCTTTACAAGACAATAGAGGGTGTGAGTAACTCAAGCCAACAACAAAAGCTTGTATTCATGTCGTCAACTACTCTAGCGCTATGTTCTCCTTGGGTTTTCTTGCATGGCACAAACCCTAGTGTCCTCTTGCATCTCACAAGAGAAAACTCTCCAAAAACACCCAAATGCTATAATCCATCTCCATGTCTCCTTTACAGCTACATCACAAACCCTAGGTTTTGCTTCGTACAAGACTTTTCCCAGACAATTACAAAGATAGAATAATGAGTACACCAATAGTGTGTAATGACAAATGTTCTCTCCTCCCTTCATATAGAATAGGAGAGGGAGGCTAACATAAAACATGGACTAGGTCCACATAGGTAACCCTAGATCTAAGTCAACAAGGAAACCCCACATGGAGTGCTCTACAATACAAGGATGACAAGTGCCACTTTAGGGTTTTACCCAACCCCAAGGTGGTGCGTCCTCCAAGCATGATCATCCTTGGGCTCAATGCCCTTCCTACAAGATGTTGTGCTATCCAACGAGTAGTTAGCCTAAAGCTTCCTCTTCCATGGTGGTTCGTTATCCAAGTATCCTCATGCAAGGTGCTTCTCCTTTGGTTGTGTGCCACATGTCCTCTTGTGCCTAACACTCCTCAATATGTGTGCCAGGGTAGTTACTTGCTCCAATGCTTCTCCTCCACAAATGTGTTCAGGTACACAACCAACCTCCATGAAGTAAGCTTCCCAACCTAAGAATCCTCAAGTGCCCTCCTCTAAGATGCCTAACGCTCATTCTCTTAGGTAGGTACCTCTCCTAATCAAACAAACAACTCTCCCATTGTGTGCACCCAATGGATTAGTCATCATGCGGCCAATTAGTATAACAACCTCTTAGGTAAGTGCATTATGTGAGCACCCCATCCAAGGTCAAGCATCCCACTCAAACTAAGCCATTCATATGTCCATCAAGTATCACCAAGAGACTAAGGGACCTAGTGCTTCCTAGCTAGGTGAAAACACTTTTGGAGTAACCCTAGAAGCTAACACTCGCTCTTTGCGAGAAAAGTGATTTTTTGTAACACCAATCAACTCCCTCTAAATTTCCAACTTGTAAATCCTATGCCTCCACAAAGTCAGAAGAATACTCCTCCATCTTGACATCAACATCATACCTACTCTGCAAACATTTGTGAGAGTTACTCCCACAAGTATAGGTCCGCTCACCTCATCATCCAAGCAATCAATGCTCACAAAGGTGTGTCTCTCTTCAAGCAATCGACCAATCAATCCGCAACTCAACCTTTGGATGGTGAACATGCAAGGAGAATAAAATCAATGCAACTTGATTTACATCATCAAATCAAGTTACTCCCTCTTCATCTTGAACTCCCCCTTTGCTAGGGGTTCCAAAAGAACAACAACCTTCTATGAAACTAAAGGAACATAACGAACTCTAAAATCACTTCAGAACAAGGGAGACATCAACGATAACCTGTCAAAACTCTAGCATCCCTAAAGTCAACATCATAAGACAATATTTTCCACCACTTCAAGCGTTGTTTAGGACATCTTGCAAAGATAATGACATCTCCAAACAAGACCACGACAAGTGGATCAGATCTATCAAAAATACAAGATAAAAATCTGTGTACCTCTCAACTCATCAATATTGAAATACCAAGCTCGTGGTAGAAGGTAACAACCACCCAAAAAGGGTGATCGTCAAGCTGTAAGCATGAGAATCCCTCTCATGCACCACAAAACCTCCAACAACTAAAGAAACAACCTCAACAAGGTCACCTCTCTCTTTCTTAGAGAATCCTAAAGCAAGGGTAACATCAAGGTCAACTTCCTCTTCTTGAGAGAATCCAACAACCTTGTCATTGGTACTCATCACTATTCCCATCAGTTGCAAACTTGGAATCAATCATCTATTCCAGCATCCCAGGCTTTGAACCCATCTCCAAGTTGTCTTCCACAACCTTCTTCAATGCCAAATGCTTCTTTGCTCTATTAGAGTAAATCCAAACTCTAGTGGTCCTTTGTCTTCCTAGTTTTTTCCCAAACCCTAGAACTCCAAGACAAGATTACAAGGTATAACCACATATGAAGAATACAACATGAAAGATCAACTCTCCAAGTTCAAGTACAAAGTACAATCTCTACATAAAACAAATGCACAAGATGGCGTACGAAGATTCATCGATAGCTTAGCATCTCACTAGCTATCACATCTATTATGATCATTCTCTCAACAAGTACAATGTACAAGAAGTACAACCAATATTGTCCCCAAGGGATAACGCTTGAAGCTCCCTCCACTCTGTAACAATCATTGAAATTGAACAAGGCTGCCATTCCTGTAAACCTTAGGATCACAACTCAACCAAAATTGATCAGCCACTAAATGCAGCCTATCACAGGTATAAATCAGCAAAACATTCAATTGGTTAAATATGCCTATCACTGTCATCATTCCACTCCAAACATTGGTATCCATTGGAACAAATCAGCCACCTATGATGGCCCCCCCAGGGCATCACAACTGTGGAAAAATAACATACCAGCCATCAATGAAGTAGATCTTCCAACTATCATAGGTGAAAACACACTCTCATCACAAGAGCAGCTAAGGGTTCAACCTATCAAACCCATTAAGGGTGTAAGTGCTCATCTCAAGCACACTATGGTTTCACCACCCAACAACCTCTTCCAGGTTCAACAACTGAAATATCAAGCCTTCAAATCAGCAAGAAGGCAATCTCAGTGCAATCAACTTTGATACCATGTGGAAATTTCGTGAATCATTGTTCAATGCAAATTTAGAAATTTCACCTCAACCTTGAGGTTCCTAGAGATCTATTTCCTATGAACTTTTCAGCCTTAGGGCTGAATCTGAAATATAAATTACATCAATATATATTTTATTTTTGTTCAACCAAAACATAAGGCAACTCAAGAAAATAAACACTGAACAATTGTACTTCAATGAGAACTATGTTTCCAGCCCTTAGGGCACAAATCACAACATATAATAGATCTCAAAATTACTTATTAACAACAGATTTGTTACAGCCACCGATTGCTGACTATTCATGATAAATCGGCATACCAAAACAACCCTAGAAGCTACTTAATTGCCATGAAAATATAAGCTGAAAATCAGATCTACAAGTACAAGTACACAAAGTTTGGACAATGAATTACACTTCATATATACATAAGAATGAAGTTACAAGTAGATACCAACAACGTATCACAAGTTGGTACAAGAGAGTCCTTCAAGCTTATCACAAGCCAAGACTCTCCAATGCCTCCAATCCCTAACTAGGGCATTGACCATCAACATCTAACCCTAATTAGCAATACAAAGGCCTAGCAAAGCATCCCACCAAGTTATCTAGCCACACCAAAGGCTCCACAACAAGTTAGCATTAACACCTGTCACCAACAAGTCCATCCTTGATCTTTCTCCAAGTTTGCCTCACACAAGATCTCCAAGTGAAGCATTTCACCATGCTTAAGGTCTCCTCCACACTAGTACTGTTGTCTTCCTTAGGGTTTACAAACACTAGTGAACTTGTATCATGCAAGTTCAAGGCTTACAAGACAACTCTAAAGCTAGTCCCCAAGTCTTCATGTCCATCCTAGGGTTTGAGGACTCAAACCCTAGGTTTTCAACTCTTGCGTCAACAAAGGCACCAAGACCTCCATGGAACATCAAGAGCACAATACACAAGTCTTCTTCCAAGCAAGGTATCACTCCAAGCTCAAGATGACTCCACTCATCAAGCAAGGCTACTCATCGAACATTACAGGATCTTGCCCGAGCATCCATGCATCACACAAGAACAAGGCTGCAATATCACCCAAAGTGCTAGTTCTCTTCTTCATGTCTTCTTTAGSGTTGGAACCAATGTTACATTTATCGTGTCGGCGAATATATCGCCAAGGGTTGGAATATAACTTATTGGCAATATTGGGGAAAATATTGGCAAATTTAAAAAAATACAAAAGCATTCATTTTTTTTTTTCCATTTTTTAAAACATCTAAAGCAACAACAACATCAAACAAACACATTGCCACATAAATATGAAAATAACATTACTATATAAGAAGTCATCAAGTGATACATGCCATAGTGAATTCTGATATTTGTCTTGAGTCCTATGTCCAGAAAGGTTGATACAAAATCTCATCAAAAAAATAATAAATGTATCTCATGATTCATCATATTGAACAAAGTTA
Organism: Picea engelmannii; assembly: GCA_009831015.1. Taxonomy (NCBI): domain Eukaryota; kingdom Viridiplantae; phylum Streptophyta; class Pinopsida; order Pinales; family Pinaceae; genus Picea; species Picea engelmannii. Next base: position 660,969 of record ML778514.1, read on the forward strand.
TCTGAATCAGAACCAAGATTGGAACCGACCTGTGCACTGATTTGTGCAGTGGTATAATAAAAAATATATAAAATATGGAAAATTCATTTTTATATATCTATCTATCTATATATATATATATATCCAAATCATTAGACACCAAATATGCAAAGTCTGATCATGTATATAGCATGTAAGTGCTAAGGGTGAATATAGCAAAAATGGCACCAAGTGTGAATTGCTATACATATTCGAAAGAAAATACACAGACATCGATGGCCTAAATGGCTTCTAGAGTCCAAAAAACATCATGCTACAAAAAATAACTACTTATCATCAAAATCATTTCCTATATTGGGATCCTTATCATTAGTAGCACCCTCTGCCCCTCCTCTAGCCTTTCCCTCTACCTCATTCTTCCAGGGACATTAGTCAACACCCTTTAATTTCGATGGAACTTCCTAATCCAAGTGTTAAAATAAGGTAGAAAAAGCTTAACATGCCTAATTGGTGTTTTTGCTTGAGTGAAGGGTACATTTTTAGTATTTACTATGGTCATGAGAAAGGAGTTCAACAATCAACACCACCAACATCGAGGTACATAGAAGGCTTGGTGCTCTTGATTAAATGCCAATCCCATACCCTCATACATGATAGAATCTAGTGGAAACGTTGCAATCTTTCCAATCTTGATATTCGGAAATTGTTAAGTTTGCTAGATTCTAAATGGGATATGAAATTCTACTTTCTCCATATGAAGTCCAATGAGGTTGGAACCACTCTCAAACATCCTAAAACAATTAATGGTAACGTTAAGAATTTAAGTAAAAGTTGGCATTCTCCTTTATCTTTCTTTTCCATCCTTTTACTTTAAGAATTTAATGTTACAAGTGATTATTGTTGAAGTTTTACTTATACAGCTAGCAATTACGGTTCTTCTTTATTATTATAATCATTTAGCACATTAGCTGCATAAATAAGATCCTTGAAAGAGAGGCAATCACAGAAACAATAGAGACACACAGATTATCCTGGGAAATCATGGGAGAGAAAACTCGGCAAAAACTTCCTCAATATAGATAGACCAAAGATCGAACAAAAAATCCTCCTCTACTCCTTCACTAAGAAGAGTAGCGCACCACTTAACCAAGAAATACCAAGAGATAGACCAAAAACCCTCCTTGACGTCACCCCCGGTTGTAGTAGGTTCTCCTCCAAGACTTGCACACTGCAAAGCTGAGTGTGTGTGTGTGTGTGTGTGTGTATCCAAATGAGCCACCGGCCTCTCTTATAAATAGTGGTCGGGCCAACCTATAATTAGGTCTGGGTTGACCTGTCACTTTACCTTCTTAATTTACAATTAACTGTCAAGGCACAATAGGGCCTAATTAAATATAATATAATAATATTATTCAACTCTCTCTTAGGTAGAATATTCTTCGAAGTTACAATATTTCAACACTCCCCCTTAACAAGAAGGGTATTCTATTGACAACATTAATAACAACTGACTGGACTCAATACATTATCAAGAGGAGGGGACATCGTCATCATCATCGAGAACACTGTCGGTCATATCTATAGGTCATCAGAAGTTTTTCTCCTCATCAACATTAGTAGAAACTGAACATCATCAACATTTGCAGCGTGGAGCTGGAGTAACATCATCATCATCAACAACATGAAGTTGGAACAACAACATCAACATCAACATCAACATCACAAAGCTGGAATAACATCATCGTCATCAACAACATGAAGCTGGAACATCAACAACATGAAGTTGGAACGACAACATCAACAACACAAGGCTAGAACATCAACATCTATATGTGGCAAGAGAATGAGGCAGGTGCATCAACAACAACATTTGTGGTACTCTGATGGACCGTACTTACCAAACCTTTGAGATCTGCCTAGGAATCATAAGATTCCCTAGGATATAGAATCCTAACTGAGCTACCACTACTGACCACAACTGGCATATACATGCACAGGTACTCTGACAGACTGTCCTTACCGGACCTTCGGGATCTGCCCAGGGATGATCAGTCCCCTAGGATATAAAATCCTAACTGAGCTACCTGTTGTTGGTCAGGATACCATAGTATCATCAACATCACTCCCCCTTTCGAGGGAGGTCCTTTCGGACTACACCAAGCTTGTCTCGGAAGTACTCAAACTTCACACGAGACAGAGGCTTAGTCAACACATCTGCAACCTGCTAATATGTGCCAACATATTGGAGCTTTACAGCTCCCTTCTACACCATGTCACGATTGTAGTGATACTGGATCTCTATGTGCTTCGTCTTATCATGGAACACTGGGTTCTCTGTCATCTTTATGCAACTCTAGTTATCACATAGAATCATGGTAGCTTCCATCTTCAGATCGAACAAACCTGTCAACAAATTCCGAAGCCATATGGCTTCACAACTGGCGTAGCATGCTGCATTGTACTCCGCTTTTGCCGTACTGAGAGCAATACTGGATTGCTTCCTGCTTTGCCATGAAATCATGGCTGATTCCAAACTGAAACAACATCTTGAAGTGCTTTTTCTGTCTGAAGCACTTCCAGCTCAATCTGAATCAGTATAGCCATACAATCTGAAGTCACAATCTCCAGTATAACAGAGGCCATAGTCCAACGTACCCTTAAGGTATCTCATCACTTGCTTTGCAACTACAAGGTGAACACGTCTGGGCTCCACCAGACATTGACTCAAGGTGTTCACAACAAAGTATATATTTGGTCTGGTATTCGTCAGATACATCAACGAACCAATCATTTGTCTGTATAGAGTAACATCAACTATTTCTGACGAAGTATCAACCAATAACTTTAGATTCGTCTCCATAGGAGTGGACATGGTTCTATAGTCCATCATGTCGAATCTCTTCAAAATTTCCACAACATACTTTCCTTGACTAAGGAAAATCTCTTCCGGGCTCTGCCATACTTCAAGACTTAAGAAATAATGCATCGGGCCTAGGTCCTCATTTCAAATTCAGCGACAAGCTTCTTCTTACAATCCGTGATGAGCTTTTCTTCATCTGTCAAGAATAAGTCATCCACATATAGCAACAATATAACTGGTCCATCATTCTCAATCTTGAAGTAAAGTTTGGGATCAACTTTACTCTTGGTAAAGCCCCAACTCATTAGAAAACTATCAATCCTGCCATACCAAGCTCTTGTAGCTTGCTTCAACTTGCAGACATGAGTCTTCCTGTCCTGTACTTCGAAACCAAATTTTTACATCACATTGTACCAACCTGGTACACTTGCTCAATTGCAACTCAATCTGCATAATCATGTGTTGGTTCTATGTGTTTTCTGCAAAGCACTATCTGTCTCACTGCCTGAGAGTATGTCCTCTACTTTTTCTGCAACTGTTCCTTCTGGAACCAGGACTCGCATCTGCAGCTGAGAATAATTGCTCTATTCTCACTGTAGCTGCCGAACTCTGAGAGTAGCTCCTCTACTCCATCACGATGATAGATTCATTTGCTCCCTCTGAATCTCATACTGCATTGACTTCTTTTAATGGATCATGGTTGTTCTATATATACTTTTTCTGATTACTGGAGCAAGTGTCTTGTCATAGTCTTCTCCCTCTTGTTGGAAGAATCCTGTGGACACAAATTAGGCTTTGTACATCTTTATATTGTTATCTGCAACATGCTTGATCTGTTAGATCAATCTTGGAAGTCATCACTGACTTCCCTTCTAGTCTCAAGGAAAAATCCATATCCTAGTCCTTCTGACTGGCTTCCTCTGTCATTGAAACAAGGGAATCTTCTTAGGAGATTTCATGTCTCCTAGAGGTCTCTGAAGCTACGATCTAATCTTCTCAACTCATGGCATCTGTTTGCTAGTCCTGGAAGATGTCTCTTTCTCCCACTTGATCCTTTCTGAGATCATGCCTATTCTGAGTCTACAAAAACTTCACAGTCTCTACAGGATATACTTTGTGTTGAATACCAAGTCTTAATATGAAAAGCTGAGTCAGACTTCAAACAAATTCTGCTTCCTGTCAAGGTGGCTTCATTATCCATTGACCAAGTCTACTGTGAGTTCTATTCTAATGTTCGGTCATCTCTGGAGCCTTCTGCTCCTTACAATCAATCTCCATATGAGATACGTTGTATCTCAAAAGTAGCTTCTTCTTCATCTTCTTTGGTACATGGATGTATACAGTCATGTATACAACTTGGATAGTCTGCTCCATGTCTCATCTAATATGTTGCCTCCTGCAACCGTCACTATAGCTTCCTCAGGGTTATCACCTGTGACCTGCCCGAAACAAGAACAAGGGAGAAACAACAGACAAGAATAATACTCTTTATAATAATAATAAAACAATAGCAAGAACAATCGTCACAGTAGCTCCTTTAGAGCTATCACTTGTGACCTACCCGAAACAAGGGTAAAAAGTAAGAAATACAATAATAAGGAATGAGAGAAACACTCTTCTAGTGTTGTGATCAATCATTCCTCCATGGTAACCTGGAAACAAAACAAGAAGTTTCTCCTAGAGGAGATGTCAGTTATATCTAGTAAATGATTACAGTAAGCATTTATCTCAATAGTGCTCACATGCTACCAAGTATTCAATAATAAAACTTTCCAAAGGCTATCGCAACTATAGTGTTTAGCAGTTATCGAACTTGATATGTGTAAATTTGAATCTTATCAATTTAACCAATCAAACTTGGAACCTGGAGTCTTGTCCTCAAGAATGAGTGTGTTCTTTTTCTTCCGAGTCTCCTTCACTCAAGATGATAAGTATTTTCTTCAACCTGTCCTTTGTACTAAGACAATATGCTGGGGTGCATGGTTCCTCTGAATGTGCTGGATCTGAGATCCCTCTAGATCTCTGACAACATCGGCAGGTAGTGGCACCATCTGGCGGCAGTGGCAAGCAATAACGAACCTTTAGAACTTCAAAAGTGCTTCAACTTGTAACTTAAGGTTAGCTGGATATTTGCTAAGGTAAGGTGCACTAGGACAATAAAAATCAGTCCCAACACTTCACATAACTTTCATTACATCTGGTACTGCAATTGGTGTTGCAACTAATATGAAGGAACTGACACTGCAACTGCAATTGCAACTTAGGGTTTTATGAGGAAACCCTAATTTATCAAACTTCAAATTTTGGAATTCTAATCCAGGGAATAGATGCGCCCTCCTAGTACGAGCTCCTAGGTGATCTTAGTTTCACCTACGTCCTCCAACAAAGGTTAAAACGTCACTTTTAGGGTTTGTGTAGAAACCTAATTTTGCAGCAGCTGCAACACTGAAAACTGAATTTTTGGAGAGGGTGTGTTGAGGCTAGCCACTTCTTTATAAACTGTGAGTTGGTCTCTTTCAGGCCTGCTCTGATACCATGTTGAAGTTTTACTTATACAACTAGCATTTACTGTTCTTCTTTATTATTATAATCATTTAGCACATTCACTGCATAAATAAGATCACTGAAAGAGAGGCAATCACAGAAACAATAGAAACACAGATTATCCTGGGAAACCCTCATGGGGGAGAAAACCCAGCAAAAACTTCCTCAATATAGATAGACCAACGACCAAACAAAAGATCCTCCTCTACTCCTTCACTAGGAAGAGTAGTGCACCACTTAACCAAGAAATACTAAGAGATAGACCAAAAACCCTCCTTGACGTCACCTTCAGTTGTAGTAGGTTCTCCTCCAAGACTTGCGCACTGCAGTGCTGAGTGTGTGTGTGTGTATCCAAATGAGGCACTGGCCTCTCTTATAAATAGTGGCCTGGCCAACCTATAATTAGGTCTGGGCCGACCTGTCACTTTACCCTCTTAGTTTACAATTAACTGTCAAGGCACAATAGGGCCGACTTTTACTAAGGCACAATAGGGCCTAATTAAATATAATATAATAATAATATTCAACTCTCTCACAGGTAGAATATTCTTCGAAGTTACAATATTTCAACAATTACCAAGGTGACAAACTCCTCAGAGCTCAATCCCCTATCTTTGTTTTTCAAACCGAGGGTAAAAAGACCAAAAATCAAGTTATAAAGCGTTATTGGCGTCCGCAAGGGGATATTTTCTTTTGACTCCCGATTTATACCCAAAATATCGCGATATATTGAATGTATCTTGATAATTTCTTTACAAGAAAACATCGTGATATTTTGTGTCGATAATATCGGCTTGGGGTAAATCGCACGATATATCACGATACCGACAATTTATCGGTGATATCTGTAACACTAGTTGGAACCGTAGTGCCACCTCCTTTTGCTTCATTACAAGAGCCATGACCTTTACAAGACAACAAAGGGTGTGAGTAATTTAAGCTAACAAGCAAAGTTTGTATTCATGTCATCAACTCCTCTAGCACTATGTTCTCCTTTGGGGTTTTCTTGCATGGCACAAACCTTAATGTCCTTTTGCATCTCACAAGAGCAAACTCTCCAAGAACATCCAAGCACTATCGTCCATCTCCATGTCTCCTCTAGGGTTTACATCACAAACCCTAAGTTTTTCTCCCTATAAGACTTATCCAAGACAATTACAAAGATAGAATAATAAGTACATCAATATTGTGTAATGACAAAGGCTATCTCCTCCCTTTATATGGAATAGGTGATGGAGGCCAACATTAAAGCATGGACGAGATTCACACAAGTAACCCTAGATCTAAGGCAACAAGGCAACCACACATGGGGTGCTCTACAATAAAAGGATGACAAGTGTCACACTAGGGTTTTACCCAACCCCAAGGTGGTGTGCCCTCCAAGTATGATTCTCCTTGGGCTCTATGCCTCTCCTCCAAGATGGTGCACTATCCAATGAGTAGTGATCCCAACGCTCCCTCTTCCATGGTGGTTCATTATCCAAGTATCCTCATGCAAGGTGCTCCTCCTCTAGCTATGTGCCACATGTCCTCTTTTGCCTAATGCTCCTCAACATGTGTGCCAAGGTAGTTACTCTCTCTAATCTCCTCAACAGATGTGTCTGATCCACAACCAACCTCCATGAAGTATGCTCCTCAACATGAGCATCCTCAAGTCAAAATATCCAATGTCCAAGGTATAAGTTACATGATCCTTATGGCTAAGTGCCCTCCTCCAAGTGCTTAGCGCTCATCCTCCTAGGTAGGTACATCTCCTATTCAACCGACTCCCCCATTGTATGCACCCGATGGGTTAGTCATCGTGCCAATTAGGATAACAACCTCCTAGGTAAGACTGTAAGTGTGCTATGCTAGCGCTCTATCCAAGGTCAAGCATACACTCAAACTGAGCCATACATATGTCCATCAAGTATCGCCAAGGGACTGGGAGACCTAGCACTTTCTTAGCTAGGTGAAAACATTTTGGAGTAACCCTAAAAGCTAACAATGGTTTGCATTAATTTGAATATGTTCATTCTGAATAAATCAAGAATTACATGCAGTTAGAATTACATGTCAATTCTACCAAGGGAAAAGAAAGAATTTTATTTCATTTATGTTATTTCTCTCAACCTAATCTATTTCAGTGTGGAAAAGTCAACAAGAAATTAGCACATTTGTGGGAATTAAGTGAATCAATAAATAAACGAGAAACCATTTTAGAAAAATGCTAAAAACTTGGCTTGTTAAAAAAACTCACGAGTCAATGGTGTAATGCCTGAGTTTTTTTACCAAGTTTTGCCCATTCTTCAATTTTTATATCTTTGTTGAGTTATTTCTGATAATGAGTTTGCAACACAGATCCATTTGACAAAGAATTTCATAAGGACAGGGGAATGAAGAATGGATATTGTTATTTTTGTCTTGCATTGGAAATGTTATCTTTTTAGCTTGGGAGGTACTCCGCATGTGTGTCTTGTATGTGGAAGTAACCTTGTACCTACACTACTAGACACTTGACATTGTAATGGGTTTTTATAAAGTTGTGATAAAGTGGTTCCTTTATTAAAGTGACTTTTTAATAAAGTGTACCTTCTAATATTAAAGTGACTTTATCTCATAAAGTGCACTTATGTTATAAAGTGAAAATGTACTCTAGTATTTTAAAATGATTTATTTTGGAGGGAATGAATCATGACCTTTGATCTTGTAAAGGCAAGATTAGATCTTGGGCATTAGTTTAGGGTTGGAGAAGGTGAAGGGTCACTTTCAGATTATAAGAGAATGCATTGGGTAGTGTGCAAGACACATTGAGAAGGAGATTGAGAGATATTTCTGAGATAGCTTGAGAGAGGAAAGTTAGGGCAGCAAGGAGTATGCATTTCCCAAGAGAGATTGGGCACAAATCCCAAGGGAATATTTCTGTGTGAGCACTGATAGTTATTGCTGCTGTTGGAGGTTGTATTGTACGGATCCCTACAGTCCGCACAAGGGAAAGATGGAACAAAAATCAAGGCAAGTTTGGCACGGTTTTCGAGGCTATTTTGGAGGGTTTATCTTGCTGCAGCAAGGCTGTACAACAGATTGTGGGCACATTTTCCAAGGTGCTGATTTTTGGCCAGGCTGTACAACAATACAGATTTGGCATGTTTTCCAAGGCAAAATATTGTGGGGGCAGTGTTTGTGTGCTGTTAGTGGATTTCTCTTGCTGGAAATTGTATTGTTGCTGCTGATATAACTTTCCTGAAGCTATATAAATCTTTCTCTCATTGGGTTCCCCACATTGGGGTTTTCCTTGGCATTGCCTAAATTTTCTGAGTATTTTTTGAGTTGAACGATTGCTGTTCATTGTGTTTATTCCGCTGCAAAATTGCTTAGCAATGTGTATTTCTGCTTATGGTAATTTCTGAATGTGGGTTTAGACATTTCAGAGTTCATAGAAGACAATTATCTCTAGGTTGCTAAGTGTATGACATAATAATTTTAAGCAGATTTTGTCATTTAATTTCTACATGGTATCAGAGCTTGGGCTCTGAGTTACAGTGAACAGTGAGATTTTTGTGCAAGTTCGAAGGGGTAAATTTGTTGTTTGTTTTCCTTTGAATAGTGACAGGGAATATGGCTGTATGCATTAGATTTGAGGATCGGTTGAATGACATTTCCAACTATTTGCAGTGGAAGGTCCGGATGTCAGCTGTTCTCAAGGAGAACAAGATTTGAAACTATGTCAGTTCTGTTGTTGTGGCTCCCATAGAAGATCCCGTTGCTTTGGATTTGCATGAAGTAAAGGAGGCCAAAGCTCAGAGGATCATTCTGGATGGTGTGAAGGACCCTCTCATTCCACATCCTGTCTGAGAAGAAGACAACTTATGAAATGTGGGAAACTTTGAAGAATTTATTTGAGGCTAAGAATGTCAATCGGAAGATGGCCTTGAAAGATAAGCTGCATGACTCAAAGATGGTTAAGGGTGAGGATGTTGCATCCTATCTTACCTGGCTAGCCCAAGTTAAGGACAAGTTAGCTGCAGTAGGAGAGATCATCTTAGAAACCGAGTTGGGGAGGATAGCCTTGAAAGGCTTCACAAAGGAATGGGATGTCTTTGTGAAGTGTGTGGTGGGTCGAGAAAATTTTCCAGATTGGAGCATATTGTGGGACGTCTTCACTCAGGAGGAGATCCGGATGGGGTCTCATAGCAGTGGTCAGAAGGAAGACACAGCCGAGGAGAATGTTGCTCTTGCTGCAAAGGAAAAGAAAAAAGTAAATTTCGGGAGGGACTTGAGTAAAGTCAGATGTTATTGTTTTAATCAGTTGGGGCACCTTGCTTCTCAGTGTCCTGAGAAGAAGAAGAGGAAGGAACAGGAGGGGCTTGAGACAACTGCTACAACAACCATGGAGGAATTTTCTTCCAAGTTTGATAAAGAATTTTCTTTGGTTACTCTAGTATCCATCCAATGTCGGTAGTGGAGGATTTGGGGGTGATTTTAGATGGATTGTTGATAATGGAGCCTCTTGTCACATGATGGGAATCTGGCGAGCATTCCTTATTATCACAGAGACAGGTCCTAACCGACTGGTGGAGAGTGAAGGAAGTATGGCGCGAGCTGTACGTGGAGTTGGAAGGGTTAGATTCCGACTCGAGTATGGAGGATTCATGGAGCTTGATGGAGTTCTCTTTGTTCTAGGGTTGAGGGTTAACTTGCTCTCAGTCTCAGCCTTGGAGAATGATGGATATTGTACATTGTTCAAGAGGGGACATGTATTTATCTACAGGGAGGGAGTGGACTCGGTGGAACCACAACTGATTGGTGATCGGGTGGATAGGTTGTACATGTTGCAAGGACATTCTTTAGAATATGATTCGGTGTCGGATGAGGAGTAGGAGGCTCTTGAGACTGTGGTGGGCCCAAGGATTCAATCTTGCATTCCTAGAGAAGAGAGGGAGTCTCTTCTGAGCATTGTTAGGAGGCTCAGCTGGTCTGATCGAACCGATGCTCAGGGTGGAGTGGATTCTCCTAGGAGCTCAGGGTTTAGGGTAGTTGTCAGGAGAAGATCTTCTGGTTCGAGTTCTGTGCAGGTGTTGGGGATGGCTCCAAGTTCAGAGGGAGCTCCTACTGCGAACAATGTGATAGGACCGGATGATGGTGATGGCAGCGAGTACATCCCTCGCTAAGAGGGAGTGTTATCTTTTTAGCTCGGGAGGTACTCCACATGTGTGTCTTGTATGCGGAAGTAACCTTGTACCTACACTACTAGACACTTGACTTTGTAATGGGTTTTTATAAAGTTGGGATAAAGTGGTTCTTTTATTAAAGTGACTTTTTAATAAAGTGTACCTTCTAATATTAAAGTGACTTTATCTCATAAAGTGCACTTATGTTATAAAGTGAAAATGTACTTTAATATTTTAAAGTGATTTATTTTGGAGGGAATGAATCATGACCCTTGATCTTGTAAAGTCAAGATTAGATTTTGGCCATTAGATTTAGGGTCGGAGAAGGTGAAGGGTCACTTTCAGATTATAAGAGAATGCATTGGGTAGTGTGCAAAACACATTGAGAAGGAGATTGAGAGAGATTTATGAGATAGCTTGAGAGAGTAAAGTTAGAGCAGTAAGGAGGGCTCAATTTCCCAAGAGAGATTGGACACAAATCCCAAGGGAATATTTCTGTGTGAGTGCTGATAGTTATTGCTGCTGTTGGAGGCTGTATTGTACGGATCCGTAGTGTCTGTACAATCCGTACAACAAGGGAAAGAGGGCACGGAAATCAAGGCAAGTTTGGCACGGTTTTTGAGGCTGTTTTGGAGGGTTTTTCTTGCTGCAGCAGGGTCGCACAGATCTGTCCGTACAGCAGATTGTGGGCACATTTTCCAAGGTGCTGATTTCTGGGCAGGTCATACAACAGTACGGATTTGGCACGTTTTCCAAGGCAAAATATTGTGGGGGCATTTTTTGTGTGCTGTAAGTGGATTTGTCTTGCTGGAAATCGTATTATTGCCGCTGATATAAATTTTCTAAAGCTATATAAATCTCTCTCTCTCATTGGGTTTCCCCACATTGGGGTTTTCCTTGGCATTGCCTAAATTTTCCGGAGTATTTTCTGAGTTGAATGATTGCTGTTCATTGTGTTTATTCCGCTGCAAAATTGCTTAGCAATGTGTATTTCTGCTTATGGTAATTTCTGAATGTGGGTTTAGACATTTCAGAGTTCATAAAAGACAGTTATGTCTAGGTTGCTAAGTGTGACAGAATAATTTTAAGCAGATTGTCATTTAATTTCTACAGAAAATGGCAGATTGTTTCACCTGTTCACTTCCATTCAGAGTGCATGCTTTTAATTTTACTCTATTTTATTTGTCTGTCTTGATTTTCATCCATTTGACAAAGAGTTTCATGAGGACGGGGGCAAAAAGACTGGATATGTTTGTCTTCCATATGCACTGAATATGGTATATCGTTTCACCCTCTAACCTAGATAGAAATTACAACCTTTATCCCCTAGGTGTCATGTGAAATTTTATACAAACTTAGAGAATTTATTTTTTTCTTTTGTTTATTCTTCAAAAGCACTCAACTCCAAGTTACATCTTTACCTTAACAAGTGCTGCATGACAGCTTAGTCCCTGCCAAGTAGATTTGGAAATGGATATGATAGCTGACACCCTATAATTATTGATGACGATGATGGTGATTACTGTGAAAAATCAACAATATGTTAACTAGATGCTAGTTTCATATTCTTAAAAGAAATCAATTTGTAAAGATTTTAAATGAAAACAATTAACACTGATAACTACACTGTCAGAAAGATTGGAATTCAAAGAATTCGACATAGACTCACAAGGAATGGAGGAAGACGTGTTGCTCCATGATGGCACTTAGTTTATAGATTTGTCATATGCGGTATTGGCTAGGATCTCTAACCACATTTTTACTTTAATGTGGTTGTTGTATAGTTTGGGGTTTAACCTAAATTTCCTTCCGATTAATTTAAGCTAGCCAAATGCAAATCGCATTTTAAAAATATTCAATTTTTCTTTTTAAAAATAAACATTTCAAATTTAATAATATATATTTTAATTTATATAATATTTATTATATTACATAATAAATATAATCTAAATAATATATTAGATAATAAATATAATATAAATATGATAATACATAATAATAAATACATGTTACAACTTTTTATATTTCTATTGATTGATTCGATCTCTAAAAGATTGTGACAAAAGCGGGGCACCAAAATTGGGTTCGTTAAGAAAATTAAAATTAAAATTGCAACCTGCATAGGGTCCCACCAACATAATGAATTCCTCTAAGTCCTTAAATGGCATTGACAATGCCCATACGTATAAGTTTCTTTAAATGCGTGGCAGCTAAAAATGTAGAAAAGAAAATCGAGAGGCTGCAATGTAAATAACCTTTATTTATTTAGTTAAGGGGTATATGAGTCAAAGCACAGGGGAACACTTGTAATGGCAAACTCTATATTTGGGTATATGAATCAAAGCGTAGGGGACCACGTGTAATGACAAACCCTATATTTTATTTTAATTTTGGAAGGGATAAAATTAGAACTGAAACCAATAAGTTTTAGGAGAAAGACACAAAAGATACAAGTGCATTTAGATACGGAGATCCATATTGGGAAAAGTGGTGGTTCGTTTCCCAGTTGAATATTCAATTGATCCACTATGTCACGACATGACATGAATTTACGTTAGGAAATTGTGTATATGAAGCACAGTGGTCGGTGCAGAGAGATGGCAGAGGATTTACATGTGGATGATGGCAGCATTGGGATTAGCATGTGGTGATTGGTGAAGTTCATTGATTATGTAATTAATTCTATATATTGAAAGATGTGAAGGCAGCAATAAGACTTCAATTATATCAACCAATTAGAAATGAGAAAAACAAATATTTTTATTATATCCAAAAATATATATTTGTTTTCTCATGTTAAACATTACATTGCATACACAAATTTATAGTAAAAAGCAAATTAATAACAAATCAAAAGCAAACTCATTGCTATATCCCTTGGCATGGACTAATAACAATGGCAGGTAACGGAGATAATCAACTGGTCATTAAGTTTGAAAAATAATTTTGTTTTGCATGCATCTAAGGTGTTAAAGATATTTGACATTCGTAATCAACTAATGTTTTAATGAAAAACAGTTAGATATGTTGTGCATCTCTAGCAAGATAACTTACGTAGCACAAGATATGGAAGTTGAAATATAAATAATTTATGGTAATGATTTATAAATGTAGAATATCCGTTATAGAGGATGATCCTTTTTATGTTGAGTTACAACTGCCAGTATTAAAGAATTAAATACTTATTTCAAATGCTAAATACTATTTTGTATGGTTTTAAACAGAGTTTGATCCCTTTTAAAACCTCATTCTATCGTCAACCATTGGGGTTATGTTCCAAAAAATTGCCTTTGTAAATAATCAGTGTCAAGAGCTTCTGGGAATCTGTCACACATCAAGGTGCAGTATACCTTAATGCAGAAAGAATTATCTTACACATCTACCTGTTAAATTTGTTGCTTTTCTTCCAAACTTCCCCTTGCAAAACAATTGCATGTTAATTTTGCATGCACTACACTCTATTGCACTCCTCTACATAGCTACGGCAGTTCCAGAATAATGAAGAATGGATGCAATAATAACTAGTAATTTTTAAGGCATTAGTTCTAGCATCCTTGGCATTGCACCTTCTCATTTGTTTATAACTGAGGTTCAGTCTGTTTTTCCTTTTTCAAGAAGAAAACTTCTGAACTAAATCGTTGTGGCATCATGCCATATTCAAGAACACATGCTAGTGAACAGCGTCCACACAAATCACTCAAATTTTGAACGACTTGAATGTTATTGACATCCATTTTGATGTATGAGAAGAGACAATGTCCCAAAAGGTGGATTACGTTTATTTATGAACACCATTTGTTCATCTTAGTTACTGGGTTGTTTTATGTTTAACATTGGTCTCCAGATCTTGTCTCACATGTTAAAGATAATCATGAAGTACCAAATCAATGGATTTTAACAGCCTATAGGCATTTACAAGAATAGGCTGACTGCTTTGCCAGTGATAAGTTTTCTATCAGATGGTCAACTCTCCTGTGTAAGGTGATTCAGTAAGCAATAAGAAACTCTTTTTGAATGACTTGAATTTTATTGACATCAATTTTGATGTTACAAGAAGAGACAATATCCCAAAAGGATTACATCTCTATATGAGCACCATTTGTTCATTTTGGTTACTAGCGGTGCACTCTACAGCCTGGGGTGGAAGAGATGTGCCGTGTCATGTATGTGTATACACTAAAATAGAAAAAATAATTGATGTCCAATGTCTAATGTCAAAAGAAAAAAAGCACCAATTAGAAAAGCTAAGCATGGATCCGTCTTCAATTGTCACCTCACCTTGCAAAGCCTATACTCTGTGATCATGTGAAGTGGAGAGGTTATATGAGGAGAGTTAACAGGTGATTCTAAGGTAAAGTCCATATATTCTTGCACATGTTTTCCAAAGCCAAATAATGTGTGCTTGAATTGAAGCTTAGGTTCTTTCGAGATTTGATAGTACTCTTGTATTTGTCTGGATTTTCAGTTAATGCTGTCTTACATTAAGCTGTTAATATTGTTTTCTGAGTGATGAGGAACAAACTTTTATTTGTGATATTGTACACACTGTATTCGATCTTATCCTAAAATCATATGTAGCTTTGATATCTTAGATTTTTTGCTGCAAACTGACATAAGTCTATATTAGATAGCCCCTGAATTAATAAGAGACTCTTCCTTCAAAGAGCTTGCATTCAATTGTGTCTGTAATATACTGTTAAAGGAATAAGATGATCACATGATTGTTTTAACTTTTGGCTAGCTTTATATATGGTGCTCGTTTCTTATGTCTATATTTTATTTGTTATTACAGATGATTCTTCTCATGTGGTGGAGACAACGCCAGAGAAGAATGAAAAACCAGAAGAAGAAAGTTGAATATTTATTTGCTTGATCAAGTGGTGAGAGACTCACATTTGCTGTTGAACTTCATTTATGTTCTATTGCTTCTTATGTTGTGAGATTATTTAATATTTTAAGTGTTTTACCTGTAAAGATTCTTATAAATAAAAATGTGAAACTGCAGTCTAAAGATCATGAACAATAGCCTTTGCTGCCTGTCCTTGTCTACTTGTTGATGTATTAGTATTTACTATGCAAAAAATAACACTTGTTAATTATCATTTGCAGTTTAGTTCTTGGAGGTCAAATTTCCCTCAACTGAAATTTCTATCAAATCAGAGGAAGGAGAAAACACAAAATCTTGAAGCTGAACAATGTTGGTCTCTTTTATGCCCATGCATTAGAGTGGGCGACAAGCACTAGATGGAGCATTGAGAGTTGGGATTTTATGCATAGAGAATTAAACCATATAGACTATTTGTAAAGACACTAAAGTGAGAAAAGAAATAAATTATATTAATGCTCACTGTTAACAATGCCTAGAAATAACAACAAGAGGGGGGCTAAAAGCGTCTCCTTCCTATACTAATAGGATAAAGTAAGTAAAGCAATCTATTAGAAGATTGATTCATTATTTTGTTGGTTTCCTTGTTATGGGTACATCTGCACGTGATACACGGCCTCTTTTGGGTGAGATTTATGGAAATATAACTACAGTTTGGATACATATTCCAAGAAATATTTAAAGTCAAGTTAGATGAAGTCTTGAGTATTATAGGATGCCATATTTTAAGGATTGTTTGTAAGTTGTTAGGTTAAAAAATGTTACGATGCTCAAATGGTAAACTGTAAGCAACATTCAATAACATATTCTTGCTTGTTTATGTAGGATATATATGTATATATCCCTGCTTGTAGATCTGTACTAATCAATATACACATGTAATATTGTTTTTGTGCATAACACTCATTTAAGACACATTGGCTTTTATCAAGCTACACCATGTTAGACTACGACCTTCTAACTAGTTTGTGCCTAACCCTCATTTAAGACACATTGGCTTTTATCCAGCAACACCATGTTAAACTACGAGCAGCTAACTAGTTGGAGTTCAAGATGAGCATACATTTCAAGGCTTTTGGGTTGAGGATATCCCTTGCCATAAATGATTTGAGACATCTTCCCATGAAATAGAACTAAGTTACTTGAAATTTTGGAAACTATTGCAGTTTCTGAAATGGGGAGGATTTATAAACAACCCTTCTAAAAGCATAGGAAATGGAGAAACAACTATTTATAAATAATAAATATATAAGTATTTTTTCCAAGGAAAACTTCACAGGGAAACACTTGGCACTTCTCTGCATTTTGTGGAGGGTATCTAGTGTAAACCTGCTGATTATGATGCCTGCCCTGGTAGGGGCATTGAGTGAGGCATGCAACATAGGCAGCCACTTTGGGGGATTGACCTCAAGTCTCCCTGCATGAAACTCAAAGCACTCAACCACTCATCTGAGCTTGCTGAGCTAATAAATATATAATTTTTATTTATTTCATTATATGTAATTTTTGATTATTTTGTTGTTACACTGGATCCACAATCCCATGTAGCACAAGGTTTTATCGTTGGATCGTTGGAAATGATAAGTTTTCAAGTCAGCTTTCATGAAACATATATGATATATTTCTGGATTTTCAATGTGTTTTTGTTTTGGAAACATTCTTGGCTTGGCACATGTATGAAGGAGATACAGAATACCTGCAGAGATTGTACTTCACATATATATTTTTTTAAGTTAAAAACCATCAATGTATTTCTATTTATATACAACACAAAATTACAGCCATCTCGGGGGGACCTGCCAAACGGAAACCAGTGTCCATCCCTGAGAGAAATCAACCAAGTTTCATTAAAAAAGTGTTTGAGTCTGCTCTCCAAAAACAGACAACTTATAATCATAACTGGCAGTATAGAGATAATGCCACTAGAATCTATCTTCCGGACTTATATATTCCCTATGCATGCTACCAAGTCTGATAATATCTACTGAACTTGAACAGAAAATATTTCAAACCCGGTTCCCTTTATCTTCAGCTTGGTATGGCTCCATCTTGGTGTCCGCTCCTGTGTCCTTACTGTCTTCGTCATCTTCAATTTGGATGGTCTGGTCCTTGGAGCTTGGAGAGCTCGGGTTCATTGCCTCTGCCTCTATGTACTCTTGGTTTTGGCCTTCAAGAGTAACTCTGAACTTAATTCCATATTGAGATTTGCAGAAAAACTCAAATTTTCCTCCAGAATTTTAACAGCATGCAATGTGTCCGCCTATTCCTTTCCAGTGCTTTCTACAGCCCGAGCCACCATTGCCTTAATAATTCAATATGTTTATGCCAATTTGAAGTATTTGGTTTCTCTAGTCCTAGTATAAAATAGGTCTTCCACCCATTCCTTCACCTCTTCCACGATCACCTCCTATGTTGTATTTTTATTCTATACGTTCACTACATCCTTGATCTCAGCTGCTACCTTCTTTTCTGCGTCTGAGCAGAGGTACTTGAATCTAGAACCCGCCATCCAGGTTGCTCTGGCCACCCTGGTTTTGTTCATTGGCCCATGGGAGGAGGATGCCTCAACTCTCTTCCCCCGCTGGCTACCACCCTTCACACCACACTTGGTCATCCTACAACCACCGACGTTTTTCTTCTTTCCTGGTGGTCTCCCCACGTCCACAACGCTCCCTTTCTGCTTGTGCCTAGCCGTTCATGCGCTCCACGACTCTTTCTTCTCCAAACTCTCCTAACAACTCTCACAATTTTCGTCCCGCTCTGTACCTGGGGTGCCTCCCAAGGTTCAGAGCCGTGACAAAAACACAACCAATTCCTCCCTCTTGCGTTGCTGCACGTAATACACTTTTTTGAAATGAGTCTCCGACTAGACTCAAACTTCTCAGCGAGTTTCCACATTATTGACCTAACCCACGAAAGTATCGTTTTGATAATTCTTTTCCCATCATCATAATCGCGCAAGGTACTTGTCGTGGTTGTTTCTAGAGTTTTCTCCTCTCCTTCCCTTGAGAGCTGCGTTTTTTTTTCCAATGTGGTTCACGACACCATCGGTGCATGCTACGTCCACGGAAGATGTGCTCCCCCCAGAAACATGAGGGAACATGGGGGCAGCCAAACATTTCATCAAGGCATTAAGCCAGAACAACCATACTCCATTAAGAGTCATCGACATGTCACTTATAGGAATTGAACCTAGGTGGGGAGGTTAACAACCAATCCTTCCAACCACCCGGGCTAGACCCAATTGACAAGAGCTGCGTACTACCACTAGCTCTCACACGACGAAGTTTAATGACGATCCGTTTCCACTTGGGATGTGCCTATACGGGCCTCCTCTTTATCTGATGCCCGACTACTCCTTCCTCTTGGCATGTTCACCCCATCCATGGGAGATTGTACTTCATATTATGTAATATGATAAATGCCAATACATAAATCCAATACATTTTCAAGTTCCAGAAAGTTTTCAAGTCGTCCTTTGGAAAACATCCATGAAGCATTTCTCAGATTTGTCCATGTAATTCTGTTTTGGAAATGTTCTTGGCTGGGAAACATGTATCAAATAATGCACACACACAATCACAAAATATTTCAAAATACTTGTAGAAGGAAAGAAAAAGAAATAGAGGGGAAAGATATTCCACTTGATATTAGTTAATAAATAATATCCTAAAGATCAATTCCCGTACAACATCAAGTCCGTACTACCACCTTAGATTAGCAGATCAACCGTACAACATCAAAGTCTGTACAACCACCTTAGATTAAGATATTAACACGTTATTAAGATATGAAGTAAAATTTGATCCTTCAACATGGGTGCAGATAAACTAACCTTACTCTAATATGACATTAACTTATGACGATTATAATAAATTTACTGTAACAACATTGGTACAAGTAGCCTAAATTTAATATCATTTATGAAATGACTTTATTAATTTGAATCACTGACGATTATAACAAATTCATTCTAACAACAATAGAGACATTTTCCTTCTTATTAGTCCCTACCATAGGCATAGAGGGACTATAGCGATCGATAATTCGTTGACCTCGTATTAGTTTGTCTTTTGACCACAAATATTTCCATATTATCTATTGTTGGAACCAGAGAACTGAAAACATCGATTTTTATATAATAAAAAGTACCATATATGTCATGATTTGAATGGACAACGGATTGGAGGTCTTATTGCCGGTTTCGCTATTCCCAATGTTATATATGTTGGCATATCCAAAGTATTTGATCGTATATGGTCTTTTTGAATCATATATTTTCTTATGCATTGGTCGAAGGTGGATTAATGCTAGCATTAATTCGGATGTTTGGCTTAGCATTTTCTGCTAGGTAGAATACATTTCTCTAGCATATTACTATGTGTGATTTTTGCTTTATTCTTGCGTGCTTCGAGAGAATAGGCCTGCCACGTTGCATTTTTTCTTAAATGTTTGCACATGGCTATGTCCTTCGATGGTTTTGATAGTCTTAAGTGTTTACCTAACAAGTTTGGCAGTCTTAAATGTTTATTGTACGGATGCGTTACAATTTCGTTCCACAATTTTTATGGTGTTGTTTGCAGTGAAATTGTGTTGAATTGTTTTCCACTGACATCATTGGTTCAGTGGTTGATGCTTGTTCGCTGGTTCGTTCCATGATTCTTATTCTTGTTTGATTCAACTTTGCAAAGTTGAGGTCTTGCAGTTGTAGTTGGACCTTTTCGTGGTTGTTCACTGGTTTGTTGTTCTTCAACTTTGGAAGTTGTTGGACTTCTTGTTGCGGTTTGCAGTTTTTTGGGGCTGACCTGTTGTCATCCCTCGCTGACGGGTAAGTTTCTGTGCCATCGTTTCGTTGCTATTTTTCAATGGTGGGAGTCCCTGCCTCTAAATTTTGTTGCAGATCATCTTTGTCTGTGCTCTTAACTTTTGTTCTTGGAAACTATGCATTTTCATATGCCGACTGCCACATGCATAGCTATTTCAAAAATTGCAATGCAGAGGGGTTTTCAAAAACTAGTTCGGAGCTATCACAAGAGGGAACCATCCGCTGGGGTGTAGAGGTAGGGAATGCTTTTATTTAGTGGGTCGGAAAACTGCGTCCACTTGTTGTCTTTGTGCTGTCCTTTCTATTTTGCAGAACTTTTTTCTGGCTCTGAGAAGCTTGTAGGATGCACGCCATGAATAGGTTTAAATCGGTCTTTCTGCTCAGTAAATTTATGGTGTTATTTATTGGCGTTTTTTCTTCTGTTTGGTTCACTTTCCAGTGTGGGTTTGTTTTCTTGTCATCTGCTATGGGGACTAGGGGGGATTCAAGTTGACAATAAGAAGGTTGAAATATACATACGGGGATTGGTACGCAGTTCCGCGCTTGTAGTTTTCTTGTTTTGCTTTTCTTTTTCTTTTTTTCCCATCGTTTTATTCTTTTTTTCCCCTTTTCTCTGTTTTCATGCAAACTGAAAGTATCTAAGAAACAACTTCAAAATAACAGTTTAAAAGATGAAAGAAGTAATAGATGTTGAATCATATGAAATAGATACACACTCCATTATACATGACAACATTGACGAGGTTTTGCATAACAATGGCCTTTTTAGATTGGATGCATTCTCGTATACTGTAGGGGATTTCCTTTTCGATGCATTTCAGGTTCTACTGCATTTCCGTTATTCCTTGACTGACCTGCACAATGGATTGATAGATTATTTCTTGGGTTGTTTAAAAAATGGTGACGCTGAGGCATTGGAGTCGTATGAATATGAATTGGAATCTGATTTTCTTCGGCAGTTGCATGGAATACATGATGTTGCTACGTGTTTTTCAAAGATGCGGTTGTTTGCATCTCCAATTTTTCCTGCACATGAGAGGGGATTTTGAGGAGATACATTTTGTATACGGTGGCTGTCTAACTGGTTGAATATATCGATTGGAATATGGTCATTGACAAGAAAAACAAGATATCTACTATTCAACAAAAMTGCATCTTACAATCCWWATTGCATCTTGTTCCATGATGCCAATGCTGTCAGTGGTCATTATGAACCACTACTGTACAGAAAATTATCCATATACAATCTTGAAGGAGCTCATATTTACTTGTCCCTCATTTGCAAAGACCTTGAATCGCAGTGGAAACAGATTATGCATCGCATAGACTGCCATGGTTTACAACTAGCAACAACTGTTGTGTCTAGCTGTGGAGATAGTCTGTTCAATGCAATTTGTTGTTTGGTAGCAGCGTAGTTCRATGTGCAGTCGCTGCGGCTTTACACTGTGCAGTCCTTTTGCAATGCAATTATAGGCGACAACCAACCGGATTTTAACTGCTTGCATCAACACTTTTGGCCATATCTCCTAGAAAATATGCCGACAATTGGAAGTTGGAAATAATACCTTGTAAACATGGCGCTGCCATATGAAAAAGGAAATGTGGAGGGTTGCAGATTATGTTTGCAATGGCTGTCTATCATATTCAAAGAAAATATCCAGGTCTAGTTGGCCTTGCCAGATGGCATTGTCCATTTCTGGTCTATTGATTCAAATTTCGATCGAACAATTGACATCCTCTCGTTGAAAATAGATACAACACATATCCATTATCAACCTTTTCTTAGACATATCACTGGTTCATGGTTCGATGTCCATCCCACCCAAACCGCATAGAATCTGCATATGCGTGGCATGCTTTTTAGTGAGAATGAAAATCCTCCTGATTATGATATGGCCATACAGGGCTTAAACAAAAAAGTCATGCGTGAAATTGATCCCAGTTGTGATGAGGCCATACATGGCTTAAACAAAAAACGTAGACTAAGTTATCACAACTTGAAAAAAGTTATGCGTGAAATTTGTTCTAGTTGTGATGAGGCCATACAGGCCTTAAACAAAAAACATAGACTAAGTTATCACAACCTGAATCCGAGTGAAATTCATCCCAGTTGCCATCAGGTCATCCTCACCTTGGACAAGAAACATAGAATAAGTTACCACAACTTGAAAAAGGTCATGCACGAGAGAAAAAAATACATTGCTACACTTTCTTTCAGAGAGAAACTCACATATCACAATCTAAAGAAATTTATTCATGCACAATACAACAAAAACATGTACGGTCACATATCCCATAATGGTCATGCAACTATCACATTTCGTGGGCTAGAAGCAACAACATGCACTACTAACAATGAAAACCAACAAACACTTTCTACCCATACTTCCTTGCGAAAGAAAGATGCAAGACAGAGCTACATGAAACAAATTAAAGACACTCCTTCCATTGCATGTGCAATTTGTGAACAATTGAATTTCTAAAAAAACAGTGAGTCTTTCACGCCTTATTTGGAAGTAGAATACCTGCACTTGACAGCGCACTATAAAACATTTTCCATTGGCAAAATTTGTCTTCCATGCAAATGGTCGCTTGAAAATGGAAAACTGCCACAATTTGCAACGCCTGACCAAATAAGATGTAATACACCACTACCAGATGTAGTGCACTTACGAAACCCGAAGAGAGACTCGTGTCTTTGTGAATTGCATTTGCACAAATCAGGCCCTGGGGCTATAAACGACCCCAGATGGGCTTAACAGAATCAATTATTAATGTGCTTGTTCAACTAGATGTTGTGCAAAAATCCTTGCTACAATTCATTAGCGATACAATGACAATTGCTGTGGCTTTGAAAAGACGCTTGTGATACAAAAATGCATATCAGACAGACAAAGTGAGTTTGCATGCTGTTATGAAAGCATTAAATGAATTATGTTCCAGGGCCCTGTACAAAGCACAAAACATTTGTGTAAATGAGAACTGGAACAATGTTCTTGCAGAAGAGGATACCAACTGTTGGAGCCGCCTTTCTCTAAATACATGAAATGTTATACTTAAGCCCAAAAAGGTTGGATTTCGGGACTTCGTTTGTTTCACGTTTCTACCCCCTAAAATCGCAGTATACCGACGTACGAAATGGAAAAAACCTTCCTAATTCCAATCACCATTACTAAAACACTACGCGGGGATTATCATCTTTTAGTACCTCGTACACTCGCTCTCAGGAGTTACGCGTTGAACATTTCTCAAGCCTTCGACTTACGAAGTCGCGAAGTTGTGTTAAAGTTACCCAGGTTAGTATCAAGAACAAATCGCTTTAAACCCTAGTTAGTCACTATTGTGATTTCGCGACTCGGCGATTGTTTCCCCAAATGGCAGCACCTTTGTAACCCCGATCCATGAAGTCACGATTTTCTTTAATTAAGCATGGATTAATTAAAGGCTTAAGTCAAATCACTTTTAATCAATTAAATCACACCTTTGCGATTTCGGGTTTTTAAGGTTCAGAGGTTAAGAGGGAAAACACCTGATGTGGCGAACGCCGAAAAGGGGATTAACAAGTAAGTGCACTAAATTGAAAGAACTAAACCATATTAATTAGCGCCTTAAACAAACTTTAACACACACGGTTTACAGATGAAGTTTTGAATGATTCTACTTTTTTCAATGTTACGAATCCTCAAGCATTTATGGCATTTATTTGAATTGCAGTGAGGTGACGGATGGTAAGATCTCGTTTTTTACTTCTAAATCTTTATATTAAGCAATTTGACCTTTCTGTTGGCGAGGACACACACGGGCTTAAATGATCAAGATAGAGAGTTTTTCCTTCATTATTTCAGTTTTCATTTCTATTTGCGCGCAAAGCCATTTCACCAGGATAACTTCTGTTTGTGTTTTCAATTTTTCCGACAGGAGATCCAGTTGCAGGTTTCTCTATCATGGCTCCACGAAAAGCGCCCAAGGCAGCTGTCGAGAGTTCAGGTCAGGGTTCAGACGTTGTTTCCGATACCTCGCCCCGAAGTATTAATTCTGTCAAGACATGGTCATACGTTTCCAACATTCTGCAATCCGAGTCGGTAAACTGTTCAGATGATTCTAGCGACAACGAGAAGGATGACTTGTCAACCAAATACAAAATCGTCGCTCAAGCAGAGATGCACAAAATAGCGGCGAGGCCCCAGCTTCTTCCCTATTGTGATATGATCAGGTGGGCGTTGGACCATGTGGACATCCCGACTAGGACGATTATCAGCGAAGAGAAGGTAACGATTGGGACTTTCGGACTAGAACATTTGCAGGCAATGTATAAATTGTCACCCACACCGAACCTTACTCACAATGCCAAATTTATAGAAGGTTTCAAGAAGGAGTGCGAGCAGTGTGCAAAATTTTTATCCGATCTGATCAAATATTGGGTCTCACACCCCACGAAATTCAGGGCTGATACTCACATAATCTATTCAATCTCTTCCTTCGAGCCACAATTCAAGTATATAGCGATGATGGCCTGGAGGTTGTATGGGAAGGAGGACACTACCCATTTTTTCCTCCCATGAGTACCACTTATTCATACAGTTGCTGAGGTTCTCTCCTTCGACTGGGCCAAACTATTGTTCGACAGTCTGACCAGTCGAATTACCGAATATCGAGCACAGAGGGAAAGTAAGAAAGCAACTTCGTTCTTTATGTCGACTTTCATCATGGATGCTATCTGCTTCATGACACCCTTCCCACTAATGAACTGGAGTTGGGCTCCATCTAATACAGAGCCTATTCATGTCTACCACTCGAAGCTTTGGGAGGATAAAGCCAAATAATTCATCTACGAGATATTCAACTGGGTAATGGTGCCATTGCACGTCGCCATCTTCGGTCAACCGCCTCCCAGGATTTCAGATAGCGTCACGACCAACCTGAGTAGTGTGGCAGATTGGTATATAGAGGCAAAATTTTTATATATCAGGGTTTCTGGCACCTCTGTTCCTCCATATGCTCTACAACTATTCTTGCCAGATAAGCTATTGTGTCGCGAGATCGCCAGACAGACTTTGCTCGATGGAATAAGCAAAGAGATCAAAGGAGTATCAAAAAAGGTACGACCGCCCTTTCCCATTCATATTGGTGCATATTCCTTGTTAGATTTTGGCCATGCCAAAGCCGAGGCTACGAATTTAGAAGAAATGAAGCTGGTGGATATTGAGTTCAAGAAGCACGACCCTAATAAGGTTGTGAGAAATTACCT
>ML778514.1:706032-716877 GCA_009831015.1 Picea engelmannii
ATGAATTAATTTTTTTTCTTTATAATTAAGTATGGGAAACTTTGAGAGACTTTGAGTGTTTTCAATGTTTTCAATGGTTGTCAACAATGTTAAATAATTCCTACCCAACCATGAGAGTCAAACCCATTGCTTCCTCAACTTAGAAGATAAATCTTATGTATAACTTATAATTAATTGAGCTAACCCTTAAGATTATTTAGGATGAAATTTATGTAAAAAATTATGATGAAATTTATGTAAAAAATTATGATGTTTTTTTTTTGTAAATATAAGTTGAAATTAAGGACAAAAATTAACCCAAAATGATACAATGACATTGAATTTGTTTTTCCCTTGTATTTTTATACTAACTTATTTTTTTATTTAAGATGAAATTCATGTACAATTTAGATGACAAGTTTCATTTAATACAAAAAGTAAATTTCAATTAATGCCAAAAATAAATTTAAAAGTTATCTTATATTTCACAACATTTTTTTTTGTTTTGTTGAAAATGAGGTAAAAGTGCAATTAAAGTGAGAAAAACAACACAAAATGATCAAAACCAATGTAAAAAAATGAATTACATGTAATTAAATATGAAAATTGTGGCAAATAAAATTTATATTATTAATTTGATTAGTTAATTATTATAAATTCTTAATAAAAAATTGAAAGTAGTATTGAGTTATTATTGTCTATATTTATTAATANAAAAATGAATTACATGTAATTAAATATGAAAATTGTGGCAAATAAAATTTATATTATTAATTTGATTAGTTAATTATTATAAATTCTTAATAAAAAATTGAAAGTAGTATTGAGTTATTATTGTCTATATTTATTAATAAATATTATTAATGTTTTTTTTTTACAAGAACTGGGAAATATATATTAAAAGGTGTGGATAAATTCACTACAATACAAAAAAAGGGCCGTTAGAGGCCTTTGAGAAGTAAAGTCTTTGAATATTGTAAATTCTAAAACAAAATCGGTGTTCATAGAGTTTCCACCTTCCCTAGCTATACTGCAATGATTGTATTTCGCAGAATACAATCTATAAAATACTTTGTTGATATATAACGAAAAGAAAAACATAACATCTGAATTTTAAAAGAGCTCAACTACCCAGTTCCATTTTGATCTTTGAATGGGCCTGCTGCTCCCAAAGTGAGTCTGGATGGGGCTCGTTGAGGTTCGGAATTTGGTTGACTATGACTGAATTTAGATTCTTGGATGCTCTTTGGGTGCTTTCCGGTGTGATTAGTTGCTGGTGAGTTCGTTCAAGCTGATCCAGACGACTCTACATTATCTCTATACTGCTACACTGCTCTTCAATCTGATTCCTTTGGGCATAACTCTCATCTTGCAGCCTTTCAATCAGGTGCCTGTGTTGAGAGAAGGTTTCAAGTTTGAATGTTAGAGTGGAGTTGAGCGCTCCCATCTGAATTCACGTCCTTTGGCAGCCCACACATTCCTCCTCGGGTTCCAGTTGAGCAGATCCAACAAGAAGGCCCTTGACACCCTGCATATGCACTAGCTCTGGTGCGCTTTGATTCCCCTGGGAATTTTCCAAGCTGTTAAGTAGGCCGAAAAGCTGCATCGAATTGGGTTTTTTTGTGTAAAGGGAAAAAGGAGGGTGGAGCCGAAATCAACAGATACCACTGGGTTAAGGTCTGGGCGGAGCAAGGACAAGGCGGAGGGCGAGGTGGTGGGCGAGTCAAGGAGTAACAAGGGGAAGCCTAGAAACTCTGGGAGGAGAAACGTTGAAAGACAAACGAAAAAGAGAAGCCTAACTAATTTAGGGGGAGCACAGGTCAGAAACGGCTTACAAAAACCACAAAAAGACTTTTCCCCTGCAAGGACGAGTACTGGCCGAAAATCCCCCATGTAATAATCAATGCCGAGTTCGTGTCAAACATAAAGGTCTGAATCTACCTGTTGCTATGTACCTAACGCCTTCATGTCTGCGGGCTTGGGTCTGGATCTAACGTCACCCTGAAAAATCACCTGCGCATCTGGGCTGCTGCACGCACGATCTATCTGCGTCAAAGCCTTCATCCCTTGTTTTCCCATGAGCTCGAATGAATAGAATAACTGGCCACCTGAAACCATGATGAAGTCATCGCATAAATTGTTAACCACGACTTTACTTGGTTGGGGAGACATCGAAATCGCACTTGCCACCCGTCTGCTCCACCATTCCCCACTTTCGTTGACATGTTCCACCTGTCCTCTTTTGCGTTGGAGATCCAATTAGCGCCTCCTCTAACCTTTTCACACTGACTCTTGGCAATATGATGCATTAGGCTAAGGGGGCTAAGGCTTAAACACACTCCACTCCTAAGGTTCCAGGAGGTTTCCCGATGGATTCATTCGCCAATTTGTCTGCTACCGTGTTGTTTTCCCTTGGAATGTGGAAGAATATCATCTTGCGAGACTTTGAGTCTATTCGTATTCGATCAATTACTCATTTTAGACTCAAATTTTTTGGGTCTATTCCCTGGACCATCATCCTTATGAATTTTTTGGAGTTGCCTATAACATTGATATTAGAGATGTGGCAGGTCTTTGCTAGTTGGATGCCTTTGAGTAATGCATAAGCCTCTGTTTTATTGTTGGTGTCTTTCCCGATATTCCAGTAGTAACTTAAAATTCTTTTTCCTTCGGGTTCGTATAGAACCCCCTCCACACTTGCCTCCCCTGGGTTTCCCTTTGAAGCGCCATCAAAACAAAGTGTATGAGCATGTTGATTTTGAATCCAATCATCTATGCTATGGAGAGTATGAAGCTTCCAACACAATATTTTCACTTAATGGGAATTTTTACTAGATTGAAGGTTAAAACTTGTGATCCAAGCCTTTTCTGGGATACTCCAGTTGGATGGATCTTCTATGTTTAGTGATTTAATGTTCATTACCTTTGAGAGAAGTGTTTTGGCCTTGCCAACAACACTTTGGGGAGGGGGTCTTTTTCTCTGGAAGATTTTTTTGTTTCTTGCTAGCCATATCTGTCATCAAATTTATTTGGGGAGAGACCTCCACAATCTTTTGAAGATTGGTTTTCTCCGAAAGGTGCCCTGGTAGAAATTTTCCCAATTTCCCAAGAAAGGATTTAGATGAGAGGGACATCTTATTTGTCGTGTTAGATCTCCAAAAGCAACGTTCCAAACTGTTGTCGAAAAGGGGCAATCCTAGAAGAGGTGTTGGATGGTATCTTGACTAGTTTGGCAAAGGGGGCAGTTGAAGGGACCGTGGAAACCTCTTTTCATCAGGTTTTCACATTTTTCCATGTGCTAGGGACCAAATAAAGATGTTTATTTTGGGTAGAGATTCTTGGCTCCAAACATTTTTCCATTTTGCTGAGGTTTGAATCACCCTTAAAGAGGAGAGAAGAGTGTTGTATCCATCTTTTACTGAGTATCCATTTGTTCCCCAACCACGACTGTGTGGAATATTGCTGAGAATAGGTGTTGCTCCTTTGAGGGTTGAAATAAGAACTTGAGCTTGTCTGGACATTTGAGCGGGGACGCCTCCCAAACTCCACTCCTTCCAAATACCATTTTCGTTCCAAGTTGAGATGTCAAAGAGAGTGCGTTTTTTCTTGGACATCAATCATCTTTTTAGGTCCCCGAATTCTGCCTCTCGGGAGGTGAGGTCGACTCCCAATATCGGATCTTGCCAAAGCTTGATCAATTTTCCATTTCTAGGAATCCATGAGAGATGATCCTTAAAGAAGGAAATGACATCTCTCATGAGTTTCCAGATTTGTGATCTAGGTTGGGTATTAGGCATGTTATCCATGCATCTTTTTCTTCCTCCCAACCTATATTTTTTTTATTATAGCCGTTTTCCACCATTCCTTTTTTCTTGACACTATCCTCCAAAGAAGCTTGGATCCCATTGCTATATTTTCCACTTCGAGATCTTTGATTCCCAGAACCCCACTTTTTTTTGGTGTGGATACTATATCCCAGTTCACTAGATGATTTTTTTTGGAGTTGGATTTTCCCCCTTGCCACAGGAATTTGCGGATGAGCTAGGCCATATATTTTAGAACTCCCTTTGGGGCCAGGAGGGAGGAGAATTGGAAGAGGGGTAGGGCATATAGAAATGATTTGATCAGGATCACCCTCCCCATTGGATTGAGCCACCTTGACCCCCAGGACTCCATCTTTTCCCTGAATTTTTGAAGAAAGAGTTGCCAATACTCACCAGGGAGCAATTTTAAGAACAAAGGTAATCCAATGTATTTGAAAGTTTTCCAATCACTTAAGATGCCAAAGACCAGAATTTGAGTGATCCCTTCTTTGATATTAGCTGAAACGTTCCATACATAAATTTGACATTTTTCCTTATTTAGGAGCCCACCCGAAACTAAGAGAAAGGTGTCCAAGACTTGATTTAATATTCTTGCCATAATTTTTGAAGCTCCACTCAAGAGGATCACATCGTCAAAAAATTGTGAGTGATTGATACGTTTGACAACTTGAGCTATTTTGATTCCAAGAATTGAGCCATTAATGCTTTCCCACTCCAACGTTCGATTGAGAGTCTCTACCATGATCACATACATAAGAGGGGAGAGTGGGTAGCCTTGCCTTAGTCCTATGGAGGCCCTAAAGAAGGGAGTTGGTCTTCTATTTAAGAGGGGGGCGATCCAAGGGGACACAATGCAAGTTCCCGTCCATGATAGAAAATCTTGACTGAACCCAAATTTTTTCATAACCTTGAAAAGAAAATCATGTTCTATTCTATCAAATGCATTTTCCATATCTAATTTTATTGCCATACTTGGTTCCCCTCGAGAATTGTTGGAGTGGATTTCTTCTTGCACCAGAATAAAGTTGTCCCAAATTTGTCGACCTACCAAAAATCCTCCTTTATCAGGAAGGATTAGAGATATGAGAAAAGGATTCAACCTGTTAGTAATGATTTTGGCCATGATTTTATAAGAAGTATTACAAAGAGAAATGGGTCTAAATCAATCCAGGGCATAAGTGCCGTTTTCTTTTGGTATAAGTGATAAGAAGGAGGAGTTGGTGGCTCCTCCCATTTTTTTTTAATTTATGCAAGGATCTTATCATTTTGATGAAGTCCTGCTTGATTATATGCCAACATTTTTTATAGAAATGAAGGGTGAAGCCATCTGGCCCTGGAGATTTATCTTTGTTGAATTGACTGATTGCTTTTATGATTTATGCTTCTTCAATTTGTTGATTGAGATTTAGATTGTCTTTATCCGAAATTTTTCTTGGAATATGGCCGAGAAGAGATTCGCTATTTGATTTGGTCGAAATCCTTTATAGTTTCCCCTTCAAGAGTTTTGATTTCAGAGATTTGATTTGACCAAAGTCTGACTTTTGACTGCCTGTGGAAGAATGAGGTATTTTGGTCCCCTGCTTTCAACCAAAGACTTCTAGATTTTAGCCTCTAGATGATTTCTTCTTCGTTTAGTGCTTGAATGTACTCTTTGTGAATTTTTTTCTCAGTCATTATACGACTTTGTTGAACTTCTTTTGTCTCCATTTCCTCTTGTATATTTTCGATTTGAAGCTTTTTTTCTTTAACCTTGTTCTGGATCGGGATCGAGGAGGTTTTCCCCCATTCTTTAAGAAATCATTTCACCAACTTCAACTTCTGCTCCCAGATATAGATTGGAGAACCTATAATCCAATGGTTCTAGATTTTAGAGATAAAGGGAAGGAAATCCGACCTATCCATCCATAAGGGTTGAATTTGAAGGGGATAGGACCCCAATTTTTTTGTGACTAAAACAGTAAAGAAATAGGTCGATGATGCGATCCTACCCATGGGAGGATCAAAGAACAAGCTTTGTCTGGAAGGGCCAGAAAAGAGCTGGTTATTAGAAACCGATCCAGCCAAGCCGCAATGTGACCGGGTCCTGCTCTTCTGTTGTTCCAAGTGTACATACCTTTAGAAGGGGGGACATCAAAGAGATCCAGATATGAGATTAGATCATCCATTTTTTCCTTGAATTGATCCCTCACAATAATACCCCCTTGTTTTTCCTTTAATCCTATTGTGGTGTTGAAGTCCCCGACAATAATCAAGTTTTGAGGGGGCTTTTCAATGGCGAGATCCCGAAGGGATCGCTAACATTCTACTTTTTCCAGATAATTATTTGGCATGTAAACATTTATGATTGAGCATAGCATATCTGTGGTTTTCCTAGTTAGGGATACCTTCATCCAGAATTGGGATTGCAACTTCTCCTCTAGCTTGAATTCTTCCGCGTTCCAGATTGTACCAATACCTCTCGAGGCTCCTCTAGAACTGATTGCTTTTCCTTCACATTTTTTCCATATCCTTTGCAATTCTTGGAGGGTTTCCAGATCCCTCATTTTTGTCACCTGGAGAAGGAGGATTGAGGTTTTTCCCGTTTTTAGTAATTTTCGAACTTCTTCTTTTTTATCCCTGCTCCCTAGTCCTCTGCATTTCCAGGAGACAACTTTCATCATTTATCAGAGGGTTTTGGTGCACCCCCTTTAAAGGGATAAGATGTTGCTCCCTTATGATGGGATGACTTATTTTTCCCAGTTTTTCCTTCTTTTTTTAATGCTTCCTCTATTGTTTTTTGGATGTCTAACTCCTCTATGTCTGTAGTCGATTCTCTTTTGTTTCTATGAGATCTTCTTCTTGTTTTTTTTTGTTGTAGTTGGTTGGGTGACCTCTAGGTTCGTGTCACTATCATAAGTGCCCTGTCTTTTATTTTCTGAGAAGTCTGGGAGCTCTGGGGAGAGATTTGGAAGGAATTTTGCTGTGGATTCTCCACTTGTTATCAGGATTTCTTTTTCTTTACCTTTTTTGGCTTCCTCTTCTGTTTCTTCTTGTCTCTTTTTTTCATTTTCTTCCTGGTGATCCCCGAGGTCCTCCGTATTAACTTTTGTTGGTAGTCCAACATACCGGTTGTGACTTGATTCTCCTTTATGTGGGGAGCTTGGAGGCCTTTCTCTCGGGTCTGAAGATTTTTCTCCTTGTCCTTGTGGAGGGTTCGTGGGGTTTTTCCCAGTAGTGTTTTTTCTTTTTGGATGTTTCCAATTATCTTGTTTCAGATCTTGTTCCTGGGTTTCCTTAACCCGAGGGTAGTTTTTAGCAAAATTTCCATATTCATGGCATGCTTTACATTTGAAGGGGATTTGCTCATAATCTACTTGTTGGATATAAGACCAGTTATCTAGATTCAATTGAATTTCTTCTGGGAGACCTTTTTCTAGATATACCTCCACACAGATTCTGGCATAGGCTTGAAGTCCCTCTCATGGTTCAACACGATCGATATATTTCCCCAGTGAGTTGTTGATATTTCTTAGGGTTTCGTCATTCCAACAATGTAATGGGAGGAACAACAGTCTTACCTAGACAGGAACTGTTGAGGGGATATCATTTTCTGGGCTAAATTATGGAGTCCATTTATTGAGATACATTCCCTATGCACCCATGAAATATGGGCTGCTTCGGAAAATCAGATCCCCATCTTTTTTTTTTTCAAATAAAAAAGAGAAGAAACCCTTACCGCAAAAGGCCACATACATCTGTCCCTAGATTAGTTTATGCCAGTTCAGTTCCAACCAATGATGCATGGATTTTGGGGAGGGCCATAGTCCCATGAAATTCCCTATCACTCTATTGTTGGCTAGTCTAAGAGATAGCGACCGGGTTGAAGCAGAATGCACAACTACCTTTGGAATTTCTCCCGATTTTTTGACGAATCGGGAAGGAGCTGCCTTATGAACCTTTGCGTAGGAGGAGATCAGGGTCTGGAAGGCTTGTAGATATGAGGATGAGGACCCAGGGGGTGGATCCCCCCCCTCACAGGGGGCCATGACGACCTGCACAAGAACGCAAGGGGAAATGCGTCTCAAAATCCCTAACCCTAGAGCTCACTCGAAAATTAATATTATTAATGTTATCATTGATGATGATGATGATTACTATCCATATAAATTTGGTTTACCTAAATTTTAATAAATTAATAAATTAATGATTAATTGATTTTCTTTAACATTTTACCTTTATGATCGAAAACATTGCATAGAAACCTTCCTAGTTTTCTTTGGTTTTAATGAGTTAGTAACTTATGAAGATCCTTAACATTACAAATATTGTAAAATTGAGCCCTAATGGGTGTATATGAAGAACATTTTTAGATAAAGTGCTATTCATCCTCTACTTTTTTAGTATTACTAAAGTTTCACATTCTTTCTTCACATGTTGTTTTAGATTTGTTTCAATGCTTAGTTTCACCACAAAACTCTTGAGAATTCACTTTTTATTTTAACAATATTAATTTTCTTCATTAAGTTGGCAATAAAGCAAATATAGTTTTGATTTAAGTTGCGGTTAATAATCTCTATATAATATACATTAGTTTTCTTTCCTTTTCTATTTCTTTATGCACCATAGCTTCTCTTTAAATCTAGTTGTGATAGTGCTTTTGATATTATTGATATTTTGAAAAATGACCTTATCTTGAATTCTCCATTGATTTACCTTGAGTAAAACATCATCATGCATTCCTCTTTTATGTCATACTTTTACTAGAATTCAAAACAAAACAATGAGAGGAAACCTTTTATCCTCCATATTAGTTATCTTATGCATACACTTTATGTATCTAATAACAACCTTACTCTTGATGAAAAAATTCCCAACCTCTAAGAAAAGAAGGAGATAAGGATACTACTCATAATTTTAAAATTATGAATTATGTTTGAAATAATAATATCATTATTAATATTAAAATTTTGAGTTCATCAATTTAAACACAATATTTAGTAATTTAATAACAAATTGAATGCACAATATTTTGAAAATGAAATAATATTTAAAATTTTGAGTTCATCAATTTAAACACAATATTTAGTAATTCAATAACAAATTGAATGCACACTATTTTGAAAATGAAATAATATTTGTTAAATTTTTTTTTTTAAATAAAATATTCAAAATTATATATATATATATATATATATATATATATATATATATATATATATATATATATATATATATATATATATATATATAAATAAACATATAATAATATGATCTTATAAATAAAAAATGGAAAGTCAATAATGTCATATATCATAGAAAACATTATAATCAAAATAAACAAGCAAACAAGTAAAATGGTAATGACTTTATGTCCAACCATGATAAATAAAAAACAAGAATTATATAAAAAAACATATAATAATATAATCTTATAAGTCAAGACTGGAAAGTCAATAATATCATAATCAATATTAATCAAAATAATTGGAGTTACTTCACACACACTTAAGATTTATTTTTCTTAAGGTTATTCCTTGTTTAGTAGTCATAATTAGTCATTATCCACTCTCTTATATTTTAGGGGAGAATATTCCACTTGAAGAATATTCTCTTTCAGTTGACACTTCAGTTTGACTAGTTGAGTTGAGTTTAGATGTTGCATTGGTTTTGTCACCATACAACATTGGGATCATCACCAACTCACCATTCTTTGTTCAGTCAATTAACTGAAGACTAGTTGACTAGTTAACTCAGCTAGGTGGCAGTTCACTCCCGTAACTACCTGAGAGACTAGACTAGGTGACATTTTACTCTTGTAACTGCTGGTGTGTGTCCAGATCACTCTAGATCATCACTATGGCTCATTAGTTACTCATTTATTCTATATATATTGTAAATTATTCACTCTTTGAGTGTGGAATACGGTTAATGATAATTCTTCCATTCTTTCTCTCTTGCTTCTGCTTTTTCAATTTTCTCTCTGCAAATGTGTGTGGTATTTTCTAGCTAGATATATTTTGTGCAGCTTCAACACGTTTACATGGTATCAAAGCCGACGGACTGCTAAGAAAAAGATACACCAAATCATTTTTTGCAGGTACAAAAGATTGAAGACAACAAAAAGATGGATTATTCGCCAGAAATACTTCTCATGCCTCATAACTATTTGGAGTGGAAGCCAAACATTCTACTTCTTCTCAGAAGTAGAGGCTTATACCAAATAACCATTGAAATGGAAGTAGAGCCTTATTATGTCGATGATAAAAATGACTTTCTCAATAGACAAGATATGGCCATAGGAAGTATCGACATGTCTATTTCTCTCGAACTTTTCCATCAAGTATATGAAGAATCACAAGGATTAACTCCAAATGAATTATGGACCAGATTGGAGGTTCTATTTGGGAATAAAGAATATTGTGAAGATTTCACGCAGGAGGTTGAACAAATAGAGCCAGAAGAGAAGCCATTAGAAGATCAAACCTCTTATTATGAAGAGTCTTCTACAAATGTTTTTGCAGAAATTAGTATTCCAATAATTGAAGATGATGTCTACTCCATTTCAGATTTATTTTCTGAAATTCATGTGGAAGATATATGGCATGCATCTCAGGAGTCACATGCAGACACTTTTGCATGCACCATGCATGCATGTCAGGAGACAAAAAGAAATCCGTGCAAATCAAACTCAATTCTTATATTTTTCTGAGAAAAATTTGCAGAAACAAATTGGATATTTGAATTCCTCTCGGGAAAATATCCAATTTCAAAAACAAAATCATCTGAAACGGAGTTCGGAAAGTGAATTTATGATCGTTTTAAAATCAACAAAATTTCAACATTTTTATGGAAACGGTCGCACGGTTTTCAAAATTTCATCCAAAATTTATTTGGATGTTATTCATAACAAGAAGATAAAGTGGATATGTGTGGAAATATCAATGATGCATATACTTCATCAGATCCATGCAAACATCTACATCTTCAACAAAATCTTCAAAGAGCACAAACTTGCACAGTTGCAAGGTCTTCTTGGAGTGAAGGACATGGTTTCTTAGCAACT
>ML778514.1:751759-766693 GCA_009831015.1 Picea engelmannii
CCATTGGGTACCTCCCTAGGTACCCCATATTACCTCCCTAGGTATACCACATTCCATCCCCCTTCACATGTTTCGTCCTCGAAACATTATAAGAAACCATACAATATGATCGGCTAAGCAATGTAGCCAACTGGTACCAAGTATGACCATCCATCCATCCCAATGGAAGTCGAACATGATGTCTATCTGCTACCTTTGCACCCTTATCTTTCTCTGCATCATGTTGCGGTTGCCCTGTCTTTATCTGTATCTTTCCTGTCTGGTGCCCTGCTGGTGCATAAATGTGTTCATGCACATGCCCTTGCCTTGATTACTTTTGCATCTCTATATGATGTGGATGGCTATATACAACAACTGTAGGAATTTGTTCTTTTTTCTTCAAATCTGCAACACTTTGTGCCTTTGAGTCAATGACCTCCTTAGCTTCCTGATTAATTCCTTCTTGTAGTTTTGCTTCATCTCCTTTTGTAGACTCTGTCTCTGATTCCACTTCAGACTGGACAATAACTTCTTTGTTATCTTTCATGGGTCCATCTTTCTTAATAAGAGACACATCCTGCAATGTGATTTTCTTTTTCTTGTACCACAACTTTAAAAACTTCTTTTGCACATTAATATTAATGATACCCACTGATTCTATCCAAGGATATCCCAAAACAATATCCACTTTATCCATATCCATAGCATAAAAATCTGAATGCAACACATATTTATCCATGGTAATCTTCAAATCTTTAAAAATTTGAACATTTTTACCCTCAACATCTATGCTTTGAATATTCTTTATTGGAACTTGCAATCTATTAACCAACTGAACATTGATAAATTTATGCATACAACTAGGGTTAATAGAAACAACGATATTTTCTTTATAAATACAGCCATGAACCTGTAATATAGATTTTTCACATGAAAATAAACTCTTGGTTCTCTCTTTATCCTCATTTTCTCCATGAGACCGCTTGTCTAACAATATTTTTTCAAATTCTACATTGGAAAGTCTCATCATCTCCTCATAATCAAACGATTTCCACCAAATGACAGCATCACCTTGCAATTTGAGAGCTACCCAATGGTGTCAAGTATCTCCCCATACTGATTTTCTTTCTTTAATGAATGATTCAATACTAGGGCCATCACATTTCCCTGTAAAATACATTTTGCTATGAAAAAACCCCAAAAAATAGATCAATAAGTTACGACAAAAAATCGTGGCTTTTTCCGGAAAAACCCTGAAAAAATGTTGAATTTAAAATGCTCATAACTTTACTTCCCGAACTCCGTTTTGGCTTATTTTTTTTTTGAAATTGGGTGAAATTGTGAGAGGAACTCAAATATGTAATTTTTTTGAGAAAATTCGGCCTTCAGCTGCTACAGAAACAACAACAAATCACGTCGTCGTATGCGGAAAAAACCCTGAAAAATTGCAGATTTTAAAACTTCAATATCTTCACCTTCCGGACTCCGTTTTGGACGATTTTTTTTTTCAAATTGGGTATTTTTCTGAAATAAACTCAGATATACAACCCTTTTCTGAAATTTTTTCATAGAAATGTACCAAAAATTTCGAGAATGTCGCGGCCCTCTTTTTTCTGCTTCGAAAAAAAATCTGCAAAAATAAAAAATATTTGTCCACAATGTCTGCCCAAGGAAAGTGCTCTGATACCACTTGTTAAGAACCAAATACCTGAATACAAAGTATCACAATAGATCCAAAGATATCTGAATACAATCACCACACAAGATATATGAAACCATAACATGAACACAAGAAATAGAGAAAACCCTTGAGGTAGGGTAACACCATATATTAATCCTTATGGAAGGATAAAACTCCTCAAGCAATCCTTGTTTGTACAATCACAATATTCTTCATTATGTTTCATTACATTGCCTAGACTTCTTTATATAGCTCTCCCTATCTCCTAGGAACCTTCTAGAGAGCTTTCTCACATTTATTACATCCAACTACCATAGTGGGCCTTTATTAATATAGTGGACCTAGTCCACCTTACATTGAATGACCACATTCTCATATTAAATGACTTCCAGTAATAGCACATAACTACATTCCCATTGGGTACCTCCCTAGGTACCCCATATTACCTCCATAGGTATACCACATGTTGGTAGCCAAACATTGGTTACAACATATTGCAGTTATCAACACTACAAACAACTAATCATCTACTATATATTGCAGTTGTCAACACAACAAACAACTAATCATCTACTAGACTCCACCAACAATAAAATTTGAAGGCCCGAGATATATTTTTATCCTTTTTCTCTTTGAAGATTATAATCCAATATATTTATTTAAAGAGATTTCTCCCTTAACAAGTAAATACATAATTAGGCTAGAGAATTATGCATAGCCACACAAAAAAATCAAATTAGAAAGAAAGCATATAATTAAGGTACAAACCCTAAGACCTAATTTAAGAAAACATCAAGGAATAAACCCCTTAACTTATAGTCACATGCTAGTATCTCTTAACCTTATGACATTTACCAATATAACCGTTTTTTGCAATGAATCTTTGTTGGCCATTTCACTACCCCTATATAAGACTTGGAGCTTAATCATGATGTGTAATATCACATATTAGGGTTTAATAATTTTATAGCCATATTAACATCAAATATTGCAATAACATCAAATATTGCAATATTTTATGATGTACAACCCAATTCCTAATATAATATAACATGGATAATTATTTTTAGATCATACATAACATGATAATATCATTAGGATAATGAAAAGAACATGAAAGAGAGACATACATACAATCGTATATACACAGACACAATCAAGTGTATATGAATGTTATAGCATGACCTTAATGTACAAAACAATTATAGTAAAATGTCCATAAGGATAAGTAGACAATACTTCTAAAACATTGGTGTGATTATTATTATGTCGTATATGAGTTAAGATGAACTCCCCACATAAATAGAGTGAAGAACCCAGTGCCAATAGGGAGTTAGTTGACTATTAAAAAAACATGAAACATGTTAGTTGACTATTAAAACACCAAACATTAGACACATGAACAAAAACATTACCACTAGCCAACTTAATCCTATATAATTTGTTTTAAGGATAATATTAATTTAATCATTCACAATAACCACAAAACACGTGGAAAACCCCAAGTTTAGCTACTAACTTACATCCTCCACTAAAATTGAGCTTCTCATGGAAAAAATAAGGGAAATGTAGAGATGGGTGGGTTTAGAATGAGGCGGTTATAGCGATACCACATCAAGATTGAAATCTAGTATCATAAAGGTAATGAAAATGTCACACTTGAACAAGCATTGTCGCTACTAGAGATTTTGACAATGTTCAATCAATGGTTAGTCCTATTACTATTAGATATAATATAAATCCATTAAATCAATGGTTAGTCCTATTAGATATAATATAAATCCTATGGTAATGGGGATTATGACGGTGTTGGAACAAGTGGAATGTCATTTTCTCTTATAGCTGTTCCAAAAGGACACAAAGCTCACATTTGAAATGCATAACAAGTAATGTGATGAGACTTTGTCTAGTGAACATATGTTGATTCTCCAATTTCAAACGGTGAACATGTTTTAACATATATTAGATTCCCCAATTTCAACTGGTGTTGACTCTACAAACATACTCCATTATTCTTCATCCAGAGATTACATTGATGAAGTTAGTAGGAATGTAAGAAACAACAATGTTGTGTATCAAGGCTTAAATTGTTTGATATAATTATCAAGTAAAATCTTGGAAGATCTGTAAGCATGCTAGTCCTAAAGAATTCAAATATCCAATTTTGTTGTAACTAGTGTATGGCCTTGTCATTATTTCATTTGTCAAAACTCATGAATGAATTTTATAGAGAAGTGTATTAGTTGTTGATGTTTTGGTAGCTGCGGGAGGATATTTCCTTCTTAGATGACCTTTCTTAAATGCATAGAATATTCCAGAAGAAAGTGAACCACTAAAAAGATGTTAGAAAACCCTAGGAGAGAAGTCAACCCGAAGAGAATGAATATTACAGTAAAAGACACATCCAAAAGAAGAAGTCGACCCCAGTCAAATGGACAATCTAGTATAAATAGGCAGTTGCCTAGTTTTGTACACACTCACTCAGAAGTGCATAGGTCTAAGAAGTGCATTTGCAACTAAGAGGTGCACAAGTCTGGGAGTAGTAGCTACAACTAGAGGGGGTGCTAGTTTGGAGGAATAGTGCAACAATCTTTTGGTATTTCTCTTGTGCTTATCTTGGTATAATGTACGCTATCTTTGTATGGTTATTGCACTGCTGCTGCCACAATATTGTGGCTAGGGTTTATTTGTTGGTTCTGGAGTAAGCTAGTCAGAATTATTCTAAGTAAAGGTTAGTGTGCTCGGGGGTGGCATATGTGAATGCCTATGGTTGGGTGACAATGAAGTGACATTGTCTATGATTAAATGAGCATACCAAAATTTCAACATGGAATCAGAGCTAGTTTCCTTCGTAACAGTCTATCCACTGGAAGGAAGATCCTTTAGGGTTTCCTCATAAAAACCTAGGTTTGTAGTGCTAGTTCCTTCGCACCAGTGGAAGTACTAGCACTAGTTGCAATGAAAGTTTCTATGAAGTATTGGGACTAATATTTTGGTTGTCCTAGTGCGCCTTACCCTAGTGCATCTCCAACTACCTTTAGATTGCAAGTTGGATCACTTTGAAGTTTTAGTGTTCGTCGTTGCTTGCCACTGCTGCTGAATGGTGACACTGCCTGCCGCTGTTTGTCGAAGGTATGTACTTGTATACGTTTAAATTGTATCACTATCTTGAGGGTGTTTGTAGGAGAAGGGATATTTTGTCCATGAAACAATTGTAGATCCAGAGGGATCTCAGATCCAACATATTCAGAGGAACAACTCACTCTTGGTTTGCATATCAGGTTTGATATTCCTTATATTAATGCAATTTGAGTATGTGTTGTAACCAGAGTAGCAATATTTATTGCCATTGTTAGTGCTAGATTAGTAACACTTGATTCTTGTTGGGACAACTACCATTAGGTGAATGCTCATATTAATAATGCACTTGTTTACAAGATAAATTAAGTTTCTCTAGGAAATTCTCTTGGTTGTTGACCTTTTTCCAGGCATGTTATCTTGTAAATTCCATGGAGGCTACCATGGAGATGTTATTGTTCTTATTTCTTGTTCCGGGAAGGTCACAAGTAATAGCTCTTAGAGGGAGCTATGATGACGATTGTAGGAGGCAACATGAAGCAGACTATCTAGACATAGAGTTGTGCACATTCATGTAATGAATGAGAAGAGGAGGTCAACACATGTAGAGGGAGAAGATGACTCTGAAGACTATATAACTTCAAAGGGAGTTAAGCTTCAGAGGGAGAATGCAAACTCAAAGTGAGTCTGATCTCAAAGAGAGTCAGTTGCTTAGAGAATTTCATTAAGAAATTATTCCTCTTCAGATTCAGATTTAGATTCAAATGGGAGAGACGTTCTCCATGACTAACAAATATGAGTCTAGATAAAAATATTCAGAGACATTGAGGAGATATGAGACCTCCTAGGAGGATTCCCTTATTTCAGTGGAGGAAGCCAGTCAAAAGGACTAGGATTTGGAACTTTTTAACTTGATTTCGAGACATGTACATCAATTGAAAACAAAACATTTGTTGATATACCTATGTGGTACGAGTGGATATGGATTGAGATATGCCTCAGATGGAGATGTGAAGCTACATGGTTATACAGACTCTAACTGGGCAAGGAGTGCAATGGATCTAAAGAGTACTTACAGATGCTGCTTCAGTTTGGAATCCATGTGATCTCATGG
This sequence comes from Picea engelmannii, assembly GCA_009831015.1. Taxonomy (NCBI): domain Eukaryota; kingdom Viridiplantae; phylum Streptophyta; class Pinopsida; order Pinales; family Pinaceae; genus Picea; species Picea engelmannii. The sequence goes on from ML778514.1 coordinate 757,612, forward strand.
TTGAGAAGGGAGTAGACATCAATGACACTCAGTATAGTAGAGGAAGAGTATATAGCATCTAGTATTGCAAGCCATGAAACAACATGGCTTCAAAATTTTCTTCCAGGACTTCAACCAAGACACGATGCAAAAGGGAGTTGTGAAGCTCCAGTACACATCCACATATGAGTAGCATCGTGAAGACATTCTCCAAGATTGGTCATGATGATTTGACCAAGGGAGAATGATACATTCACTCATAGGATTGGCCATGTTGATTTGGCTAGTGGTGAATGGCCCAATGCAAATTTTTCTTATTAGTCATAGTGATTTGAATAGGAGTGGAAAGGCTCGAGGTGCATAATGTCATTTATCTTTGAGAGGGAGGTGTGTTGTTTCTTCTCATTCCGGCTAACCCCTCTGGCCAAGGGTTCCCTGGATCAGTCTTGCGACTGAGGGAGTAATGCACCATTGGACCTGATGAGAGAAGAAACACTTCGTGAGGACTACGGGAGTAGATTCGTGCTATTGGATGTGACTATAACTATGGACGATGACATATTGTAGTAGCTGTATGCTACTGGATGATTGTTGCATAGTTATAGATACATTGAATATGATTATGGATGATGGCATATTGTAGTAACTGTGTGTTACTAGTTGATTGCTGCATAATCATAGGTATGACTATGGGTGATGGAATTGTAGTAGCGATGTGCTACTAGCTGATTGTTGCATAGTCATATCGATCTTGAATATGGATAAGGGAATATTGTAGTAGTTGTGTGTTACTAGTTGATTGTTGCATAGTCATGGAGGTGGCAGACTATGATTATGGCTAGTGGCATATTGTAGTAACTGTGTGTTACTAGCTGATTGATGTATAATCATAGGTATGCCTCTGGTTGATGGAATTGTAGTAGCAGTGTGCTACTCGCTGATTTCTTCCATACAAATCCTGACTATAGCTAAGGGTATATTGTAGTAGTTGTGTGCTACTAGCTGATTGCTGCATAATCATGAAGGTGGCAGACTATGAATATGGCTGAGGGAATATTGTAGTGGATGTGTGCCACTATATGATTACTGCATAATCATAGAGACTGTTGTATTGCATGATGGTTTGATTGCAGGAGAGAGAAATTGTGTCTCTGGATAGTAGCTGTGTGCTACTTGGAGTGGTTGTGCACCACTGGATAGTAGTTATGTACTACTATGGATCGAAAAAATCATGTTCTACTAGATGGAATTGTAGTAGATGTGCGCTACTAGATGATTTCCATGGAGGCTACCAATTCACATTGGGAGTAGCTGAGTGCTACTTGATTGCAGAGACTGTGACAGACGATTCGAGCTACTGATGGAATTGTGGTAGCTATGTGCTACTAGATGATTCCAGAGTAGTCAGTGGAATAATAGATAAAGACAACGTGAAAGATGCCTCCCTAGATAAGAGGGTCTGTTGATTTTTTGGTAGCTACGGGAAGATCTTTCACTCCTAGATGACATTTCTTAGATGCAGAGAATATTCCAGAAGCAAGTGAACCACTAAACATATGTTAGAAAACCCTAGGAGAGAAGTCGACATAAAGATAATGAATATTAAAGTAAAAGACACATCCAGAAGGAGAAGTCGGCCCCAGTCAACTGGAAAATATAGTATAAATAGGCAATTTCCTAGTTCATCTGTACACACTCACTCAGAAGTGCGTAGGTCTAAGAAGTGCAGTTGTAGCTAAGAGGTGCACAAGTCTGGGAGTAGCAACTACAACTGGAGGGGGCGCTAGCCTAGAGGAATAGTGCAACAGTCTTTTGGTATTTCTCTTGTGCTTCTCTTGGTATAAGGTACACTATATTTGTATGGTTATTGCGTTGTTGCTGCAACAATATTGTGGCTAAGGTTTATCTATTGGTTTTGGAGTAGGCTTGCCAAATTTTTTCTAAGTAAAGGCTAGTGTGCTCAAGGGTGACATATGTGAATGCCTATGGTTGGGTGACAATGGAGTGACATTGTCTATGGTTAAACGAGCATAACAAAATTTCAACATTAGCAAGTGTCATGATACATGTCCAAAAACTCAGTAAAAATCAACACATATTGGTGTAACTTTTATTTATTGTTTCAAGGGTCTAATTTCTATTTGATGTGAACAACATAAAATTGAAGCTCTCCAATGGGTCAACTCAACTGATTGTTGGAAAATTGGTTGTCATTGATGTCAACCCTAGAAGAAGTCCAGAAGCACCTATAAGTGATGGGTTTATTTGAAGGAGTCTCCAAAGTGGCCCCCTTCTGGTGTAGCTCTAATCATGGCCTTCATGGGAAAATGCTTGGAAGAAGCCTACAAGAATCCCTAGTTGTTAATAAAAGAAGTTACAATGTATGGTCAAGAAGCCCTGAAAATATGATTAGGAAGACCCAAAGGTGTGGTCATGAAGCCCAAAGTTGATTGAAGAAAAAGAGTATGAAGGACATAAAAAATGCATGAAAATCCTCCATGGATTGATAGTCCTCATCAAGCTGTTTCAAACGGTAGGTGGCATGCCATGTGGTTCCTCACGATTGAGAAGATATGCCTTCTTAAAGATGATCATGTAAGGTATGGTCAAGAAGCCCTAAAGAAGCCCTGTAAGTGTGGTAACGAAACCCTGAAAGTAAAGGAATGAAGCCCCCAAACTAGGCCCTAATTGTACAATGAACTAAAGATGAAATTAAGTGTACAAGGACAAGTCGTCCTTACAAGAGAAATTAAAGTTAAAATAAAATTTGCCCCTAAAAAGTGTTGCAAACAAGAGGGTATAGGTCGGCCCTAAAGTTAAGTAAAGAAAGTGCTTGGAAGGGTATAAATACACATTAATAACCTCTCATTTTCATCATTAAATCTTGAGATATATTAGCAAAAACTTGGTAGTGAATTGAAGAGGGAATATGAAGTAAAGAAGGATGAAATTCCAAGGGAAGATGAAGTCTTGTGATGATGTGTTCTATGGTATGTTCTTTAAAGGTCATCTTGGAATTTTAGCTATAACTTTTTTTCTATAATGATCCAGATAGTGAAAGTTGGAGGATGTTGAGAAGACATATCAAGGTACCCGTGGTACTAATTTCAGCTTCTGGGTCATTTAAATTTTGGCGATACACTCTGTCGAAGATAAGGTTTTTGACTAGTCCTGTAAGTAGTCTCAAACATGTGTTTCAAGTAAAACAATCATAAATTCTTCATAGAGGATCCAAATTAGTGAGACCAATTGCATTGGAAAGAGTACTGTCTGTGTTATTTTGTGTGTAATTTTCAGAATCAGATATCAAATATTGAGTGTGTGACATACTGTACATGTTTTCTCTCCATAATAGGACAAAATTCCGGAAGGTTTTCCATTTCATCTATATCTCTTTTTCAGTGATGAATCAAGGAGTGAAACTTTGAGGAATTTCAAAGAAGATATCAAAGAATATTGGATACAATTTCAATACCTTTATTCATTACATGTACGTAGTTATACTTGTTAGAAGTAATGGTTTGTGACTAATCCAGAAACTAGTCCCAAACGGGTGTTCGAGATAAATTTAAGAAGTGACATTGGGGTTTATATGTGGACCCAGTTTATATGTGGACCAAGTTTTGATGTATCAATGATAGTGGCATAACTTATCTTCAATATGGTGATAATCTATATGGACATGGTTTCTATGTGGACCAAGTTTAATGATGATGATGTATCAATGATAGTGATAGATATAGTGATAGAACTTATCTTCAGTGACATTGATTTGTGAGCAGCTTGACGTCAACATTGGTGCAGATTTGTGTGAGGGATTTGGATCATATTAGTTGAGTACCTAGAGATGATATTGGACCATACCATATTGTGAGAATAATTATGAAACAAGGGTGGCAGGGTGGTGCAAGGCAGGATATCGAGGTCTCCTTCAGGTTGGTGCCTGTAAATTAGAGGGTTGGTTCCTACTTCCAGTTGGTGCTGGTAAATCTTGGAAGTTGGTGCTTCCTGTGAATGCAATCTTCAAGATATATATATATATATATATATATAAAGTGTTCCATGGTTTTCTCCTGTTTGGGTTTCCACGTAAAAATCTCTTGTGTACTGTGTTGGATGTTATGCATTGTTGGATGACATTGTTGATAAGTTAATGTTTACATGTTGTGATTAAAAATGGTAAAAAGTGCTCAATACCGATTCACCTCCCCCATAAGTATTGGTGAATATTCCAACAATTGGTTGGGATACCATTAAAGACTGTATGAAAAGATCCCATGGGGTTTGCCATGTGTTTTTCCTTAGAAAAAAACACAGAATTGAAGTTCTAGAGCCACCTACTCGATCCCCTCCAGTGAAATGTTAGATATGACACTTGGAATGATTATAGATATGTCAAAAGCATCGATGGTGGTCACTTGAGAGAGATCAAGGTAGTACAATTGAAGGATAATCAAGCTACATGTGCTTTTGAGGATGATGTCGTTATATTATCAGTTGGTACTTTAGTAACAATTCTTCTTGTGATTCACTAAATACAACAAGTAATAAGAATCCAGTGATCTAGGGGATGCAACCCTCTTCAGGTCATGTCATTAAATTTAATCTCAAAATGTGGAAGAGCTCCCTTGTAAAAAATAGGAAATGTTTCTCACTAAAATTAGTGGACCACCATTATAATTTCAATGTAGAACAATATAAGAGATTATATTTCTCTTAAATTATGATGAGGACACTCATTATTACATGGGTGAAAATGGGTTCATTGATGTTCTTGTGATTTTCTTATGTCTAACTATTATCTATTATTAAAGTAGAAGAGACTTGAGCTTTGACACTTTCTAATATTATTGTGAACAATAAAAAGTAGAGGATGTCTATGCAATATTCCATAATTTGTCAAAATATGTTAGTATAAGAGAAGTGATTTATACTTTATGTAGTTGTCTCAAACATTTTTTATTATTCACATTTCTGCCTTGTATTACAGGAACAAAGTGATAATATTATCTATAGGTGCAATAACTATTTTATTCAATCTTCTTAATTTTGGAACATTAGAAGTAGGTGTAGTCATCTTGATTATGTTATCTAGTTTGGAAGCCAATAAAGATAGTATTAGAACTTTTGGAGCAATGCCTTCTCTCATCAAACTCATAGACTCAAAATATAACTATTAATGTACATAATATTTTATAAATTCCATGTATAATTTATCAACAATGAAGGGAAATAATTCCTACATGGCATGTACAAGAGCTATTTATAGGCTTGCTAGTATCATTTTCTTGGTGAAAATGGGAACTACTCAAAATAATGCCTTGTAATTTTATATAATATTATTTCTATTAAAAAGGGTAGAGAAACAATTTCTAGTCCTGAAGGTTTCCTTGGAGCCATTGCACATCTTTGATACATGCAAACCCAATGCACAATAACAAGCAACCAACTCTCTCTTATTATAATTATGTACTAATAATTTTTAGCATATTCAAATGGTTTTAAACCAACTCTCTCTTATTATAATTATGTACTAATAATTTTTAGCATATTCAAATGGTTTTAAGGGAAAGGGTTATTCCTTCATTAGTTACTCTTTTCATCATTGGAAGACCAAGGGAAAGGAACAAGCATATAAATTGTTATAACAATTTAGAGATCAATGATAAAAAGATGTTTCATGCCAATCTTATTTAGATGTGTGTACTCCTTAGCCATTAAAATAGGAGGAGAACTTGAAGGAAAATAAAATGACTCAAAGAATATCTTATAAAAGGATTAATTAAACAATAAGCCTCTTTTGGAAGTCCAAGTCATTTTATTTTTTATTAGTATTATCATATGCATAACAAATGGGGAAGAAAAATTAACTTTAGCTTCTACTTCAAGTCCTTGTAAATCAAATTTGTTTGTTGTAGGGATCTAAATTGTGTATGTAGTTGGGACTATTTGGTGGCAATCCTAATTATTCTATAACATATATATAACATGTGATTTTCACCTACAACTAATCATGGATCTTATAAAAATTTATAATAAACTATTAAAATCCATTTCTTATACAAATATCAACAAAAAGGTGAAAGTCTAACATAAATATTTCTTGAAGGATTTAATCAAAGGATAAGTGAGCACTCTTAGTGCATAATTCACACCACTAAAAAGAATATCTTTAAAAGGAATAACAAGTGAAACCAATCTTAATGTCCATTTTTTCCAAATGTTGAAAGTTACTCATTGACCTTGCACAACATTATATGTGAAATATAAAAACTTTCATTATAGAATTAATGCAAGTCTCATACTTAGTCAAACATGTAAAATACCATAAAAAATTAGGAGAGGTTGAACACACTTGATTATTTTGAATGCCACCTTTATCTATAGTAATTAAATCATGATTTAGATTTTGGGTGTTCTTATTGTAAATCATCATATTCAAGTAAATCCTTTACGATTTATTTCTAAAGTATATCCTTCACATAATCATCTTCCACATTTATTTCTAAAGTATATCCTTCATATAATCATCTTCTACTTCTTTATTGGTTAATCATTTGGATCCCTTCATTACCACATCCAATAATTATACCATGAAGCAAAGAATACAAAATGCATGGGAAAATACTACTATATAAGGGACTTATCTCAACCCCATTAATAAAAAAATCCATGCAATAAGGATATTCATGGAGTCACTTTAACAAACATCTCAACCCCATTAAGAAAAAAATCCATGCAATAAGGATATTCATTGTGTCACTTTATTTTTTTCCATGGACTTGTAGATGTTCAAATTTTCTAATTAGGAAGGAATTGTTCAAATGTTTCCATATGCCACATGAGGAAAAATGAATGAAAATTACTTAATTGAAATTATATAAAGAATAAATGACCTTGCTATATGCAATTAAATGGTAAAAGAAGTTAATGAATTCTTTCATACTTGTCTTCAAAGTAATTCTTCTTATCTCATTGTATAATGGGATGGGTTAGGTGTTTTTTCTACAATTTATTAGTTTGTGGTCTAGTGGTAGGATGGGGCACCACTATGAAAAAAGTCTAGGTTCAAACCTTGATGGGTATAGAAGCCTTGTGTGTGTAAGGGAAGGTGTTTGAGTTCTTAGAGTCGGTTTCCCTCAGTCAACAAAAGAGCTTAACCCTTGTCCGATGACTCAAATTGGTTTAATTGAACATTAATACAATACTTTGATAAAAAAATAAATTACATTGATTAATGTTTAAAAAACTAAGTGATGCTTAAATCGAGTGTTGTGAACCAATCAATCCTTACATTATCCGTATTGTGGTGTGGATTTTGATGGGGCCATATTTGTTATGCTGTTTCTATTACATTCACAACTACAACCAATGGATTGTATGCTTTCTTACTAGTTTTATGGGATCTCCCCTTTTCCTTAGTCTTCTTTTAGATTTTGGAACTTCCTAAATAGATATTATAGATAAATCCTCCATCCAATTAATATGGTTTCCCATTCTTTATAATAACCACTTAGTCCCATTTTGCATTGGGATAAATTCTAAGCATTTCTCCTATAAGTAGATTTATCTCTCTCTTTTATTGTCCCTATGGAGTATGGAAATTATATTGATTTTTTTTTCCTAATAATCACTTGAAAATATTTAAACAAATTTCTTACCAATTGGATTATTTTTCTCAACCTTACGTTCAAATATTGAAAATTCACTTGTTATTAACACCGCTTTCATCTCAGTGAGTGAAAAAACTATAATTTGCATTTCGAAAAATTAGACATTTACAAATATGCAAGTACAAATAAAGATTTAAATTGTTTGGAAGGACCATTTATCACTTATTTCTTTAGTATACTTGAAAATTAATTTAATAGGCTTAAGGTTGACTTAACAAATTCAAAATTTGACATAACAACTCTTTTCGAGATAATATTATTATTAGCACCAATAATGATTTTAAATTTCTCACTTTCTTTAATTAAAAATTCCAATATTTTTTCTTTAGGAATTTCCCACGTCTCTTTCATAGTTGCTTGGAAAACTTTTGTCCTTACACCAAAACATAAATACTAATAAATAAACAAGTATATTGAAATTCATTTGAGAAATAATATGTAATTTATAAACTAGCCTATATATACATAACTATTAATTAATTCATAAATAACTTTAAACAAGTATATTGACATTCATTTTAGAAAGAAAATGTAATTTATGAACTAGCCTATACACATAACTAATAATTAATTTATAAATAATTTCTTTGTTTAGTTATTGACAATTTTCCAACTTCATCTGATTTAAATATTAATTTTTTTATTTTTATCTATGGAGTCATTAGATGATAACAAATATTAATGTAATTTTCATAATATTTGGATATGTTTATATAGCAATCTAGACAATATATAATAGATCTTGAAAAATGTGACAATAACATCTTAGTTTCTATATTAGTAACTCTCTGCAAGATTTTTAGAACATGATATAGATTTTTCCAGGTAAGGCCTGAGAGCGTTCTGACGGATCCTTTTAAAAAAGAGGGCGAGCGTTAGGGTTTGTGCAGAACGAGCGTTAGGGTTCGGGCAGAGAGACTCATGACGGCGCCAGGGGGCGGGATCCCCGCCCCCCCTTCGATCGCAGATGCTTTCCGCAGGCTCATCCACAGTCGTGGGAAGCAGACTTCTCCTCCTGAGATTCCGAAATTCATCAAAAAACTGGACGAAATTCCTGAAATAGCCTTACCGGAAGAGAATCCAATGAAGATAGYAGTAGCTCTAGCCAATCGAGGGTTAGTTGGTCAGTTTATGGGACTGTGGCCGTCCACCAAAACCACAGATGATTGGATACAGAGGAACTGGAGGCCGAATCTAGCGAACGGGGTAACCTGCTATCCTGTAGGTCGAGGTTATTTCGTTTTTGAATTCATCACTGAAGAAGATCGAGACCTGGTATTCAGGAATGGTCCTTATTTCATGGGGACACAGGGTCTCTATTTAAACAAATGGTCTCCTGACTTTAATCCATTACTGGACATGCCTAAAGAAGTGCCAGTCTGGGTTAGATTGCCGAATCTCCCCATTCACTGTTGGGACAAGGAATCACT
>ML778514.1:799970-833697 GCA_009831015.1 Picea engelmannii
AATTGGGATTAAAAACACAACTACATCATAAGCCTTACACACTTAAATGGATAAGCAATCATCATCAGATGCACATAACAAAGCAGTGCACAATCAAATTTGCAATTTCATCTAAGTATGTGGACGAAGTAACTTGTGATGTTTGGCCGTTAAGAGAATGTGGAATGGTCTTAGGTAGTCCATACTTATATGATCATAAGGCAATATTCTACAGGACAAAGAATCAATATCAATTCACTAAAGAAGCTCAAGATTATGTGGTTCATGCTCATCATGTTAAAGCAAATAAAACACTTCAAACAATGGAACAATTAAAGAAGGCAGTGCAAGCAAGAAACAAACCAATAATTGTTTTAAATGAAGTAATTGATCTTAAGCAAGAACAAGAAATGATTGTTGAATGGAAAATCAATCATAAGTTGCTTCAAGATAAGCTCATGTCGTGCAGATATTTCAAGTATATCAGCTCATTTGCAGTCATCTTCTTGATACTGTCATTAGCAATGTTTTCTACATGGTTGATAGTGGCTTCAGTAAGATGTAACAGGGTTCAAATGGCTAACAATATACTGTCAGTTGTCATGATTGTGTTACAGTTGATCTTGATGAGACAGGTGCACAGGACAGAGATCAGAGACAGCGGACAAGCCGGGTGGCCTATCCCGAGCTTGTTGACTCGTCAGTAACCTTTTGGGGACCAAAAGGTCTTTTTGTGGGGAGGTGTGATCCGAAATCGGATCCAGAAGCCTGACATGGTTTAAAAATGCTCAAAAATGAAAGTGCTCAGAATGCGACGAAACTAGCGCCATTGCGTCCGTCTCGTCTTCCTGATTCCGGCGGTATATTTACTTCGTCAAACGGGCTCCGTATGCGAAAGATATCACGTTCTGTCCGAAAACCCAAACAGGCAAAAAAAAGGGGATGACTGTACAGTCCATACAGATGACGTGGCAGCTCCAGGAGACGACACGTGGCATATTCTGAAGAGGACACATGGCAACTCTAGGAGGTGACATGTGGTAGGCTGATTTGGCGTACGGGCAGACAGTTGAGCCAATCCAGGGGTGACACGTGTCACCACTGTAAGGGTGACACGTGGCACAGATGACGTCAGCAGGTACAGTGGCAGACACGTGGTAGGATGACAGGGCAGTACGACATTCGATGCGTGGCAGGTGAGGTGGACCATTCAATGACTGACTCGTGGTAGATTGTGGTTGGTTGTTGAGGTGCCACGTGGCCCAGTCATGGGCTGCCACGTGGCACCCTGTGGTTGGTTGTGGTTTTGTACAAAATATGTATGGGTTCACCGGGGTCGAACCCCCGACCTTCCTCCAGGAAACGGACTGGCAGGACCGGGCTAACCACCCGGGCCCCTGTTGGTTCTTATAAACTATATGGTAAACAATTTATATGAATTTGTTTAAAGGTTTGGTCGGAGGCGGGAAGGGCTGGGGCCTAGCCCCAGCCCTTGGTTGTATTATTGCCCATATGGCTATGGGCGCGGGGGTTATATACATGTATAGGCCACGGTTCTATCCACATGACATGTAACCCGGGAGCTTATCCGACAGGAGCGCGCGGGTAGTTGTTATAGCCCGTGGTCCGATGCCTACGCGCCACCCACAGGACCAGGAGCCAGTGACAGGGGGCCAGCGCAGGGGCGCGTGGCCACATGGAGGCATGATATGACCAGGAGCATGCGCCTGGTGGGGGATGCGCCCTATTTTGGGTTTTTTTTATATAGTTTGAGATTTTTCATTAATATTTTGCCTATTATTAATTGATTTTCTCCATTTTTGGGAGATATTGGGCATTTTTGGAGCCCAAATTTTGGGAGGAAGTTGGAGATGACTAACCAACTTCAGATCTATATAAAACAGGCTTGTTTGAGGCCATGGAGGATAGTCAAGGATAGAAAAAGCAGAGTTATGCTGAAGAGAAGGCAAGCCAAAGCCATTTTTATGCAGGGAAGCTATTGAGGAGCAGACGTTGTCGGGCCATTTCTGGGAGCTCCGGACGTCTGTTTTGTGTGTCGTTTTCTTTGTAGGGTTCTAGAGATCTGGAAGAACATAACCAGATCAGTGTTGTATCCAATTGGCACTACAACGATGTAATTTTGAGCTTTTGAACAGAAATAAAGAAGCCTCCCCCACAGACACAAAGGCCTGGAGATGTAGGCAAAGTTGTGCCGAACTCCGTTATCAATCTGCGTGTTATGGTTTGCTGTCTATTATTTCATTTCAGATCTGCATATGTGTATATGGCTGTCATAATTCCTCTTCTTTCCTCATTCTTTCACTAAGTTTCTCAAATGGTTAATTAATGCATGCAAAATTAAAACTCAACCATAGTCATTAAAAAGATCCTACGGATCAGTTTGTGACAATGGCATAGCCAAACAAGACATTGCTACAACCAAATTCGTTTGTGGCAATGCCATTTCCAAAGAATACATCGCCACAACCAAATTCTAGCAGTGCTTTCTTTTTATTTAATTTTCAACATTGTAGTTTCTCTTAATCTTGTTCATGTTTTGCTATTTTTACTAATTAAATATATTTAAAAAATGAATATTTATTACAAATAATCATCCCTTTAATACAAATACAAATACAAATAAATGGAATATTTATTATTAGCGAGAGCTATTTCTATTTTGATGCTTTTTGAGGGATAAACATAAATATATTTATTTTTCCGCTCTACTTTCTCTTTTTGGTTGCTTTGCTTAGTCCTTTTTTCTGAAAATTTCTAGGTACGTAGGTTGGTGGACTCACGGGTTCACATTTATACTCATGCTTTTGTATCATGAGTCCGACCAACGACTTCCTCATTCCATAATTAGCCATTTTTTTCGATCGCGGGTTCCTGGGCTGGCGGGCTCAAAACAACACCCAAAGTTCCACGATATATAAATTGACAGCCAAACTCCTGGGCTAGCAGGCTTAAGATTTCGATTATATTCTTTCGTGACCTACAAACAACTTCGGGGGTTCCGCGATATACAGATTGGCCGCCAGACTCCTCCATCATGCCAAAATAGTAAATAATAATCTTTATAAGTTGATTTGATTGCTTCTATTTTTATATGTGCATGGGTTTGAAGTTTGCTAAAAACATCGACGCGAGGTATCCAATTTTGGCCTATGCCAAATATAAATTTCATGCTATCTTGGTATGTGCCAAATATAAATTTTATTTACATGTATAAATATTTAAAAGCGTGATTTTATTTCCATGTACAAAGCTTTAAGAACGTGATATTGAATTTATATCATATATTCCAAATATAAATTTCTTGCTATTTTGGCCTGCGTGAATTTGTATTATATATTCCAAATATCTAGTAAGAGAGTTTGGTCGCACGAGCTTATCAGCCAACGGTTTTGGTCGAAATACTAGGTATTGAATTCGAGACAATATAGTGAGTCATGCGAATGGAAACTCCTCTGTCTCTAAACTCTGTAGGTATTTGTGATTTGTGATCATGACAGCTCCTCTATATCATATCAAAGTCCCTAAGCCTCTACTACATGCTTCCATTTTGATGGGATATGTAAGGCGTTCGATCTACTATGTTCTAGGTTTTTTTAAGGAACCCGATGAAGTTGTTGCATGGCTAGACCATGGTGGATTTTCAAATTCTGTCCTTATGGTTGAGGAGGATCAATGCCGAGCGCTTCGGCTGGAAATTTTTGGTGTGATACAAGGGGAATTCTGAGGTAAGCTTAAAAATGACGACGTTGTCTATGCTATTTGCTTGAGCGAGTATGAGATGGATGATGATCACTAATTGCTGATCACTTATAGTATATATATTATTATATGTTTTATTATTATTATAACAAATATAAATATATAAATTTAGATATGAAAATATTGTAATTTTTAATTATTTAATTAAGATATTTATAAGTGCATTGAAACCATATTTTTATGCAAATATCATATTTAGAATGTCTTTATTTATATGTAAACTTAGTATTTTTATTTTTATTTTTTTATATATATATGATATTTCTTTACATTTAACTAATGAATATTATTATTATTATTATTTTAAAGCTTGCATAACATGATATAAGTGTTCAAGCATATTGAATTAGTTTAGAGTTAACTTTTGTTCAAATACATTATGGTGTAAAGTATTGACACTTTAAATATGTTGGAAGTAACATGTATTTAAGGTTGAAATGACTTGTTATGTATTGAGTTATAGCCATAACCAAATTCTATCAATGTTTTTTTTTTAATTTACTTTTCAACATTGTAGTTTCTTTTAATCTGGTTTATGTTTTGTTATTTTTAATAATTAAATATATTTAAAAAATAATATTTATTACAAATAATTATTCCTTTAATATAAATAAAAATAAAAATAAATGGAATATTTATTATTAGCTAGATCTATTTCTATTTTGATGATTTTTGAGGGATAAACAAAAATATATTTCTTTTTCCCCTTTACTTTTGTTTTCTGGTTGCTTTGCTTAGTCGTTTTTCTGAAAATGTCTAGGTGCGCTGGTTGGCGGACTCACAAGTTCACATTTATACTCATGCTTCTATATCACGAGTCCGATCGATGGCTTCCTCATTCCATACTTAGCCACTTTTTCAATCGCAGATTCTTGAGCTGATGAGCTCAAAATTGCGCTTCTATTGTTCCATGTCCTCCAAACAACACCTGAAGTTCCGCGATATACAAATTGATAGCCGAACTCCCGGGCTGGCGGGCTCAAGATTGCGCTTATAATCTTTCGTGACCTGCAAACAACTTCGGGGGTTCCACGATATACATATTGGCCACCAGACTCCTTGATGATGCCAAAATAATAATACTAATCTTTCTAAGTTGATTTGGTTGCTTTTATTTTTATATGTGCATGGGTTTGAAGTCTGCTAAAAGCATGATTAGCGCGAGGTATCCAATTTTAACCTATGCCAAATATAAATTTCTTGCTATCTTGACCTGTGCCAAATATAAATTTTATTTACATGTATAAAGCTTTAAAAGCGTGATTTTATTTCCATGTACAAAGCTTTAAAAACGTGATATTGAATTTGTATCATATATTCCAAATATAAATTTCTTGTTATTTTGGCCTGTGTGAATTTGTATTATATATTCCAAATATAATTTTCTTGCTCTTTTGGCCTATGCCAAATATAAATTTTATTTACATGTACAATGTTTAAAAGCGTGAATTTGTATCATATATTTCAGTATTGGATTTTTTTCAGTATGTACAAAACTTTAATGTACAAACACTGATTTTTGTAAAAAAAAAGTTATTAAATCTGGCTCTTTTCAGGATTTCTTAACTTATGAGATACCTTCAATGTAGGGAGAATACTCAAATGATGACTGCCATTCAGAAAACAAGTCGTGGAGAAAATGTTGAGTGTATTGAGACGTGGGCACTAGATTGCATTAAATGACTAACAGATCATGGAAATTCAGTTCTTCAACGATTTTGGCAATGTCGTCTATAACAAGTTGGTCGCCCTGAATTTTTATTCACATGATGAATTGATATTGTTAAAAGCACTCAACACTCAAATACCATTATACTTGTACACTGGAAAGTTACTTTTGGAATGATCGTTTTGCAACATATGCATATGATGGTAACAATTTCCTTGATGACTACATTGATATGCACAGACTAGTTACAATTTATGATTATAGGACTGATAATCATTTGTATAAAGAGCCAAAATAGTGAAATGCTTGTTGCAAGACTGGAAGCCTTGGATTGATACTTCATTCATATTTCTGTTGAACCATTTTATAGAATATATGCAAGGAGGCACACACTGTTTAAAATCTGATTGAGATGCACACTTTGGCACAATATTATACATACATATGTGAGTGGATATGCATACATATTCTACCAGAGCGTATGATATTAGATCAACATACAACATCAGACGTATTCTGGTTGGACAACGTTTATATGTTACATGTAAAATTCTCTGTACAAAAAATAAAAAAGGAGTAAAGAATCTCTCCGGTCGCATAATATTAATTCTTTCTGAAGATGGTTTGTAGTTCCAGGCACTGGGTCAACTTCATTTTTTGTATTCAGAATCAAATTCAACTGGACTCTTATAATTGTGATGGAATGCTCCTTTCTTTCAAATAAATTCTTCTGCAACAAGAGGACTTGGACGTGCAAGGCTACCAAATTCTCGGTCATCTGGAGAGCCAAGAGTGGCAAGAGAAAGTAGATCTCACCCAACAATAGCTAGGACATGAAGGGGATGTAGAAAAGGCTTCCAGTTGCACAAGACATGCTTCTATGTTTCCATTTTTTGGTTGCTCCTTTTGCTTTAATAAATGGAGGGATCATGCATGCAAATTACAGTTGGATGGAGCATGCCAAGGGATGCTGCATCCAAACTACAACTAGCCATTGTAGCTATAGCGGGTGGACACCACAACAACAAACATAATAATATTTATAATTAACGAAACTTAGGATAAATTTAGCTAGCAGAAAATGCTAAGACAAACATTCAAACTAATGCTAAGTAAAAGTCTAGCATTAATCCACCTTCGAGCAATGCATAAGAAAATATGCAAGTTAATCCATTATCTTCATGAATAATATGGAGTTGCGCCTCGAGATGAGGCCAAATAAGACTTCAAAAATTTCTATTGGTCAAGAAATATATTTAAAAGTATTTGATAGGTACACAAAAAGCGCTACAATGAAAAACTTTGCATAAATAACTGAATTATACATCGAAATGTATAATTCAGGGACTAATAATACACTAGGAGTAACTTCATGAAAGAAAATGAACCTAAGAATTATACCAATTCAAGTTTAACGACTAATATTAACCTATGTCTTTTCACTCTTATGCTCACTGTGTTATTTGGGTAAATTAGAGTATAGTATGAGTATGCATAATGGGAAATTCCAAACCATATAATTCAAATGAAATCAATATCATATCCATGCCAAAATGTTTCCCTAACATTGTTGTCAAATCAAGGTCTAGTTACATAAAACACCAAAGTTAAAGCTCCTTAGCATTCCAAGTTATCTCCCAGAGGTTAAGATCTATGTTTTAGTGCTAAGTTAATCAATACAATCATATGCCATGGTTTTGGAACACGATACACATATCCTTTTTGTTTAGAATTTTTTTTTTTGTTTGGCGGAATCAACAACTAGTTGGGCACGTGCTCGCATTACACGTGGCCGTGTTATCCAACCGCTACCACTATAACCTCTAGGTATGCCCACGATGCCCCTTACACGGCACACATTGTAAGTCGGGGGGAGTTGAACTCGAAACCTCATGGAACTTCATTTTCACGGCACTTGCCAATTGAGCTGCCCCCCGAGGGCCTTTTTGTTTGGAATTTAAGTCTAAAGCAAGCACAACAAAATCCCCATCTTGTACCATTTATAAAATCTCAACGTGCGGGTTAAAAAATAGTTAAAAAAATAAATGAAAATTAATTAAAAGGGATGATTGCCACAATATTTAACACTTTTTTCATGCCTTTTCCACTATGCTATACCAATGTATAAGAAATGAATTGCCATAGAGATTATATTCAAACTGTCATGATACACATAGTTTGCTTTTAGTAATCAATATATGATATCAATTTGTCATATAATCACCGCCAAAACCCTTTGTTCTATTCACATAATCACATTTATATCTAACTTATCAAATTCATTTATGGGATAATTGCACATTTAGTGTTAATCATACACATGATTAAAGCTCGTCATAGGTTTCCATTGTGAACAATTATATCTTTTATATATCCAATCTTATCATAAAATAATCATACTTTGTCAAGGTATAATAGTAACAATAACATAACATATTTTTTGATCCATCCACGACTTTATAGACGTATATCATGTATACACTGCAACGACGATAATAAAGAAGTAAATCATATCACATGAATCATAAAACATACTATCAACTGCAAATAAGTCATTTAACTTATGTCACCATTTTGTTGCACCATGAACACAACAAAATTGTATATCACGTTAAATTTAGGCATCTTCATGTTAGGAACTAAACCTATTAGGTGGTGGGTCACTTAGTTTTAAGAAAAAGATAGTTGTTAGTTACACGAATAGGAAAATTTGGCTCTATTGTGATAAAAATCATTATAAGTAGGAAAATAAGAACAATGAAAACATAGAATGTAGCAAAACTTCATGAATTAACACTGTGAATCATTTAGATGATAACCACCATCCCATAAAGGAAAATCAATTCAAATCCATTCTCCTAAATTGCATATTGATACATTTGAGGGAAGAACACAAATATGAAAAGCATATGATATTTGTTAATTTAAAGAAATATGACAAAGCAAAATGTCTAACACAATTAAAATAAAGTTTATGGAAAAGCATTACATAGAGAGACGAGTATTGAAAAAAATGAAACCCACAAATATATAGGATTGTACTCTAGTCTTGTTAAAGATAGATCTATTTTAATACATGCTCTAACGACATACAAGTTGTGTTGTTTATAATTTTGGAAATAAACTGTGTAAGGAGTTTTTGAAACGTCCATACAAGTTAACAGATACACACTCACAACATGCACAATGCATTTATCTCATATCTTATAATTACATAAACAAAAACCAATGATTGTTCTTTATCAAGGAAAAAACAAATTAATTATTTTTTGAAGATGAAAAACATAGTATATAACATATATGTGACCTATAGATTGTATAACAAATATATAACAATGAGAAGTGTATTATTAGCATTATATAGATTATTTGTATTATCTACAAGCACATAGGTAACGACATTAGAATGAAGGGGAAACCATATATAATTATCCATGGGGACCAAACCATAGAGCTTAACCATGTTGGTAGCCAAACATTGGTTACAACATATTGCAGTTGTCAACACAACAAACAACTAATCATCTGCTAGACTCTACCAATAGTAAAATTTCAAGGCCCAAGATATATTTTGATCCTTTTTCCCTTTGAAGATTATAATCCAATATATTTATTTAAAGAGATTTCTCTCTTAACAACTAAATACATAAATAGGCTAGAGAATCATGCATAGCCACACCAAAAAAATAAAATTAGAAAAAAAACATATAATTAAGGTACAACCCTAAAACCTAATTTAAAAAAAAAAAATCAAGGAATAAGTCCCTTAACTTATGGTCACATGCTAGTATCTCTTAACCTTGTGACATTTACCAATATAACCGTTTTTTGCAATGAATTTTTGTTGGCCATTTTATTACCCTATGTAAAACTTGGAGCTTAATCATAATGTGTAATATCACATATTAGGGTTTAATAATGTTATAGCCATATTAACATCAAATATTACAATATTTTATGAGGCACAACCCAATTCCTAATATAATATAGCATGGATAATTATTTTTGGATCATGCATAACATGATAATATCATTAGGATAATGAAAAGAACATGAAAGAGAGACATACATACAATCGTATATACACAGACACAATCAAGTGTATATGAATGTTATAACATGACCTTAATGTACAAAACAATTATAGTAAAATGTCCATAAGGATAAGTAGACAATACTTCTAAAACATTGGTGTGATTATTATTATGTCAAGTATATGAGTTAAGATGAACTCCCCACATAAATAGAGTGAAGAACCCAGTGCCAACAGGGAGTTAGTTGACTATTAAAAAACACCAAACATGTTAGTTGACTATTAAAACACCAAACATTAGACACATGAACAAAAACATTACCACTAGCCAACTTAATCCTATATAATTTCTTTTAAGGATAATATTAATTTAATCATTCACAATAACCACAAAACACGTGGAAAACCCCAAGTTTAGCTACTAACTTACATCCTCCACTAAAATTGAGCTTCTCATGGAAAAAATAAGGGAAATGTAGAGATGGGTGGGTTTAGAATGAGGCGGTTATAGCGATACCACATCAAGATTGAAATCTAGTATCATAAAGGTAATGAAAATGTCACACTTGAACAAGCATTGTCGCTACTAGAGATTTTGACAATGTTAAATCAATGGTTAGTCCTATTACTATTAGATATAATATAAATCCATTAAATCAATGGTTAGTCCTATTAGATATAATATAAATCCTATGGTAATGGGGATTATGACGGTGTTGGAACAAGTGGAATGTCATTTTCTCTTATAGTTGTTCCAAAAGGACACAAAGCTCACATTTGAAATGCATAACAAGTAATGTGATGAGACTTTGTCTAGTGAACATATGTTGATTCTCCAATTTCAAACGGTGAACATGTTTTAACATATGTTGATTCCCCAATTTCAACTGGTGTTGACTCTACAAACATACTCCATTATTCTTCATCCAGAGATTACATTGATGAGGTTAGTAGGAATGCAAGAAACAACAATGTTGTGTATCAAGGCTTAAATCGTTTGACACAATTATAAAATAAAATCTTGGAAGATCGGTAAGCATGTTAGTTCTAAAGAATTCAAATATCCAATTTTGTTGCAACTAGTGTATGGCCTTGTCATTATTTCATTTGTCAAAACGCATGAATGCATTTTATAGAGAAGTGTATTAGTTGTTGATGTTTTGGTAGCTGTGGGAGGATCTTTCCCTCCTAGATGACCTTTCTTAGATGCATAGAATATTCCAAAAGCAAGTGAACCACTAAAAAGATGTTAGAAAACCCCAGGAGAGAAGTCATCCCAAAGACAATGAATATTAAAGTAAAAGACACATCCAGAAGAAGAAGTCAACCCCAATCAAATGGACAATCTAGTATAAATAGACAGTTTCCTAGTTCATTTGTACACACTCACTCATAAGTGCATAGGTCTAAGAAGTGCATTTGCAACTAAGAGGTGCACAAGTCTGGGAGTAGTAGCTACAACTAGAGGGGGCGCTAGTCTGGAGGAATAGTGCAACAATCTTTTGGTATTTCTCTTGTGCTTCTCTTGGTATAATGTACACTATCTTTGTATGGTTCTTGCATTGCTACTACAACATTATTGTGGCTAGGGTTTATCTGTTGGTTCTAGAGTAGGCTTGTCGGAATTATTCTAAGTAAAGGTTAGTGTGCTCGGGGGTGGCATATGTGAATGCCTATGGTTGGGTGACAATGAAGTGACATTGTCTATGATTAAATGAGCATACAAAAATTTCAACATGGAATCAGAGCTAGTTTCCTTCGTAATAGTCTATCTGCTGGAAGGAATATCCTTTAGGGTTTCCTCATAAAACCCTAGGTTTGTAGTGCTAGTTCCTTCATGCCAGTTCCTTCGCACCAGTTGCAGTACTAGCACTAGTTGCAACGAAAGTTTCTGTGAAGTATTGGGACTAATATTTTCATTGTCCTAGTGCGCCTTACCCTAGCGCATCTCCAACTACCTTTAGATTGCAAGTTGGATCACTTTGAAGTTTTAGGGTTCGTCGTTGCTTGCCACTGTTGCCGAATGGTGCCACTGCCTGCCGCTGTTTGTCGAAGGTATGTACTTGTATACGTTTAAATTGTATCACTATCTTGAGGGTGTTTGTAGGAGAAGGGATATTTTTCCAAGAAACAATTGTAGATCTAGAGGGATCTCAGATCCAACATATTCATAGGAACAACTCACTCCTGGTTTGCATATCAAGTTTGATATTCCTTATATTGATGCAATTTGAGTATGTGTTGTAACCAGAGAAGCAATATTTATTGCCATTGTTAGTGCTAGATTAGTAACACTTGATTCTTGTTGGGACAACTACCATTAGGTGAATGCTCATATTAATAATGCACTTGTTTACAAGATAAATTAATTTTCTCTAGGAGATTATCTTGGTTGTTGACCTTTTTCCAGGCATGTTATCTTGTAAATTCCATGGAGGCTACCATGGAGATGTTCTTGTTCTTATTTCTTGTTCCGGGCAGGTCACAAGTAATAGCTCTGAGAGGGAGCTATGATGATGATTGCAGGAGGCAACATGAAGCAAACTATCTAGACATAGAGTTGTGCACATTCATGTAATGAAGGAGAAGAGGAGGTCAACACATGCAAAGGGAGAAGATGACTCCAAAGAATATATAGCTTCATAGGGAGTTAAGATTCAGAGGGAGTTAAGCTTCAGAGGGAGCATGCAAACTCAAAGTGAGTCTGATCTCAGAGAGAGTCAGTTGCTTAGAGAATTTCATTAATAAAGTATTCTTCTTCAGATTCATATTTAGTTTCAAATGGGAGAGACATTCTCCATGACTGACAAACATGAGTCTAGATAAAAATATTCAGAGACTTTTTGGAGATATGAGACCTCCTAGGAGGATTCCCTTGTTTCAGTGGAGGAAGCCAGTCAGAAGGACTGGGATGTGGAAATTTTTACCTTGATTTCAAGACATGTACATCAGTTGAAAACAAAACATTTGTTGATATACCTATGTGGTACGAGTGGACATGGATTGAGATATGCCTTAGATGGAGATGTGAAGCTTCATGATTATACAGACTCTAAATGGGCATGGAGTGCAATGGATCTAAAGAGTACTTCCAGATGATGCTTCGGTTTGGAATCCATGTGATCTCATGGTTGAGAAGGGAGTAGACATCAGTGGCACTCAGTATAGTAGAGGAAGCATATATAGCAGCCAATATTGCAAGCCATGAAACAACATGGCTTCAAAAGTTTCTTGCAGGACTTCAACCAAGACATGATGCAGAAGGGAGTTTTGAAGCTCTAGTACACATCTACATATGAGTAGCATCAAGAAGACATTCTACCAGATTGGTCATGATGATTTGACCAAGAGAGAATGATACATTCACTCATAGGATTGGCCATGTTGATTTAGCTAGTGGTGAATGGCCCAATGCAGTATTTTTCCTATTAGTCATAGTGATTTGAATAGGAGTGGAAAGACTCGGGGTGCATAATGTCAAATCTCGTTGAGAGGGACGTATGTTGTTTATTCTCATTTCGTCTAACCCCTCTGGCCAAGGGTTCCCTGGATCAGTCTTGCGACTGAGGGAGTAATGCACCGTCGGACCTGATGAGAGAAGAAACACTTCATGAGGACTATGGGAGTAGCTTCGTGCTACTGGATGAGACTATAACTATGGTCGATGACATATTGTAGTAGTTGTGTGCTACTGGATGATTGTTGCATAGTTATAGATACATCGAATATGATTATGGATGATGGCATATTGTAGTAACTGTGTGTTACTAGCTGATTGTTTCATAATCATAGGTATGACTATGGTTGATGGAATTGCAGTAGCGATGTGCTACTAGCTGATTGTTGCATAGTCATATGGATCTTGAATATGGATGAGGGAATATTGTAGTAGTTGTGTGTTACTAGCTAATTGATGCATAGTCATGGAGGTGGCAGACTATGATTATGGCTGGTGGCATATTGTAGTAACTGTGTGTTACTAGTTGATTGATGTATAATCATAGGTATGACTATGGTTGATGGAATTTTAGTAGTGGTGTGCTACTCGCTGATTTTTGCCATACAAATCCTGACTATAGCTGAGGGTATATTATAGTAGTTGTGTGCTACTAGCTGATTGCTGCATAATCCTGGAGGTGGCAGACTATGATTATGGTTGAGGGAATATTGTAGTGGATGTGTGCCACTAGATGATTACTGCATAATCATAGATATTGGTTTATTGCATGATGGTTTGATTGCAGGAGAGAGAAATTGTGTCTCTGGATAGTAGCTGTGTGCTACTTGGAGTGGTTGTGCACCACTGGATAGTAGTTATGTACTACTATGGATCAACACAATCATGTTCTACTAGATGGAATTGTAGTATATGTGCACTACTAGATGATTTCCATGGAGACTACCAATTCACATTGGGAGTAGTTGAGTGCTACTTGATTGCAGAGACCATGACAGACAATTCGAGCTACTAATGGAATTGTGGAAACTATGTGCTACTAGTTGATTGCAGAGTAGCCAGTGGAATACTAGATAAGGACATCATGAAAGATGCCTCCCTAGCTAAGAGGGTTTGTTGATGTTTTGGTATCTGTGGGAGGATCTTTCCCTCCTAGATGACCTTTCTTAGATGCAAAGAATATTACAGAAGCAAGTGAACCACTAAACATATGTTAGAAAACCCTAGGAGAGAAGTCGACATAAAGAGAATGAATATTAAAGTAAAAGACACATCCAGAAGGAGAAGTCGGCCCCAGTCAACTTGACAATCTAGTATAAATAAGCAATTTCCTAGTTCATTTGTACACACTCACTCAGAAGTGCATAGGTCTAAGAAGTGCAGTTGTAGCTAAGAGGTGCACAAGTCTGGGAGTAACAACTACAACTAGAGGGGGGGCTAGTATGGAGGAATAGTGCATCAGTCTTTTGGTATTTCTCTTGTGCTTCTCTTGGTATAAGGTACACTATCTTTGTATGGGTATTGCGTTGTTGCTGCAACAATATTGTGGCTAGGGTTTATCTATTGGTTTTGGAGTAGGCTTGCCAAAAAATTTCTAAGTAAAGGCTAGTGTGCTCAGGGGTGGCATATGTGAATGCCTATGGTTGGGTGACAATGAAGTGACATTTGCTATGGTTAAATGATTATACAAAAATTTCAACAATAGCGAGTGTCATGATACATGTCTGAAAACTTAGTAAAAATCAACACATATTAGTGTAAATTTTATTTATTGTTTCAAAGGTCTAATTTCTATTTGATGTGAACAACATAAAATCAAATCTCTCCAATGGGTCAACTCAACTGATTGTTGGAAAATTGGTTGTCATTGATGTCAACCCTAGAAGAAGTCTAGAAGCCCCTATAAGTTATGGGTTTATTGTTGAGATTCATCAAGAAGATCCTAGTGAAAATTATGCACCTACACTAGGATGGAGCCTCAAGCTATTTTTAGGTGGAAGCCTATTTTTAAATGATGAGAAAATTCTATTTATAGATGATGTCTATTTATATATGGTGAGCGAATTCTATTTATAGATGTATGTCGACTATTATTATCCCTTAATAATAGTTGGACAATAAATATTAGTCTATTCTCAATGAGCACTTCAAAATAGTTAACTGAAGTGGAAAATTAGTTAGTTATAGGAAATTCAAGTTCAAAGGTTGACTGGTGAGACATGCAAGTCGAATTAGTTGTAATTGAGTGATTCGAAGTTGTAACAGAGTTGGATGTGTAGTTATGTGAGTTGTGAAGTAGTTTAACTCAGTTAAGTGATTTAATCGTAATTGTACTAGTTGTAACTAAACTTACACTAGTGAGAGATTAGTGAATTGATTATTAATTAATTCACAATCAATGATCTCACGTGCAACTGAAGATTTACCACTGTTAACTAAATGCATGTCAAATCCAGTGGAGACCCAGCTGAGATAACAGGTGAAAGAGACAGTTTGACTATCAGTTGTGACATTAGTGAATGCACTCATGCAACCACACACACATTGGATGTGCCCATGAGGAATGCACAACCTAGGTAAGAGGGATTCATTCATTGTATGGATTTCCATTAACAGGGATTGCGCAAAGGAGGCAAGCTGTCTGGAAGCAGTAAATTGACATGTGAATTTGTCAATTTTTGTATGACAGTGTGAGACGATTGTATATTGTACTGAGATCTCTTGGATTAGAGTTTTGTATGATATTGTTTCATGATCCATGATATATACATAATATATGATAGTGGGGTTTTTAGCTTTATGCTTTCCCGATAAAAACATCTGTGTTACGTGTGATTGATCTTTTTTCTTGATATTGCAATTGGCGACCGTGTTTTAAATTACGCAAGAAAATATGTAGAAGCGATTTTGTATTTAACAGTGGCATATAATTGTTAGATCAAGAGAATCCAGTAAATACATAATTTGTATTAAAATTTCTACATGGTATCAGAGCACAGGAAATTGCAGAAGTTGAGTTTGTGATTGGATAGAATTTGAATTTGCAGAAAGACTTTCTTGGTGCTACAGTTGATTCAAGATTGAAATGGGTTTCAATGGCTTGAGGTTAGAGTATGCACTTGAGGGCAGATCGAACTACATTTCTTGGAAGGATAGAATGGAGGCAGTACTTGAAGACAATGGCTTGAAGGAATTCATTGACAAAGATGTTCCTAATCCAGATGTTGCAGACGCTGCAAATCTTGATGCATGGAAAAAGAAAGTGGCAAAGGTGAGAAGGATCCTGTTGGAGGGAGTACAAGACCACATTGTCTCAAACCTCCATGGGAAAGCCACACCATATGCAATGTGGAAGACTTTGACGGATCTATTCCAAAACAACAACGACCATAGGAAATTGGTGCTCAAAGATAAACTCAGGAAGATCAAGATGGAAAAGGGCGAATCCATTCCAAAATATCTCATGAAGTTTGTCCAATGTCAGGATGATCTGGGGAGTGTGGGAATAACAATCGCTGACGATGATTTGGTGAGCTTGGCTCTCCTAGGACTTCCCAAAAATTGGCACAGTTATAAAGACTCTTTCAATGGAAGGGAAAAATTTCCAGATTGGGAACGACTATGGTTGGATTTGGTGCAGGAGGAGTTTAGGTGGAACACCAGAGATGGCTCTTCATCAAAGAATGATGATGAAGAGGATTGTGCTTTGGCTTCCAAGGCAAGGAAAGGGAAGGGGAATAAATTCCATTCAAAATCATAGTCTAAAGGAAAGAAGCTGGATTTGTCCAAAGTGAAGTGTTTTCACTGTCATGAACATGGGAATCTCGCTACTTACTGCCCACAGAAGAAGAAGAACAAGAAGGATGATGGAGCTGCAGTTGGTGAGGCCCTTGCCTCACAATTTGAACTTGACTTCTCCTTGATTGCATGCATGGCGTCAAGTGCATTGGGATCAGTGTGGTATTTGGATAGTGGCGCTTCCTTCCACATGATGGGAGATAAGGAGATTTTTAGTGACTCGGAGGAGAGAGATTTCAAAATGCATATAGAGATGGGCGACGATGGACGATACAATGCGATTGACATTGGTACCATTACCTTTTATAGGGATTTAGGTAAACCATTTCAATTGAAAGATGTTATGCATGTTCCAGGTCTGAAGAAAAACTTGGTCTCAGTCGCAATGTTGGAGGACAAAGGCTATGATGTTGTTTTCAATGATGGAAAAGTCTTCCTGTGACATAAAACAATGGGTCAAATCAAGAAGATAGGGATTCGAGTTAAGAATATCTACAAGTTGGAGGTAGATGGCTACGTTGCCATGATGGGCAAGGCAAAAAAAGTTGTGAGCCGGGATGAGGGCGAATTATGGCACATGCGATTGGGCCATCTTCATCATGGAGCCTTGAAAATCATGCAACAAATATCTACTGGACTTCCAATGGGAAAACTTGCTCAGTTAGATCAGTGCAAGGGTTGCACCATGGGGAAGTATGTAAAGTCCACCTTTCATGAAAAGGAGAACAATGATTCGGTGATCCTAGAGAGAATTTACACATACGTGTGTGGACCATTCTCAGTTGCTTCAACAACAAAACATAAGTATTATGTTATTTTTGTTGATGACTTTGCTCGTAAATGCTAGATCTTCTTCGTGTAGAAGAAGGATAAAACATTCTCAAAGTTTTGTGAGTTTAAAGAATTGGTGGAGAAAGAGTCGGGGAAGCAAGTGAAGGCTCTGAGGAGCGATAATGGTGGAGAATACATCTCTAATGAATTCAAAGACTTATGCAACAAAGAAGGAATTCAAAGAGAACTAATAGTGCCTCATAAACCACAACAAAATGGGGTTGTAGAGAGGAAGACAACGATCATGGGTGCAGCACGAGCGATGTTGCATGATCAGGGCCTACCAATGCATTTGTGGGTGGAAGCATGAAACACTGCAGTTTATGTGCAAAATCATTGTCCTCATAGAGTACTTGGCATGAGCACACTTGAAGAAGCTTTCATTGGTAATAAACCTGATGTTTCTCATTTTAAGATTTTTGGCTCATCTGTTTATGTGCATGTGACCAAGAACGCCAGGAAGAAGTTGGAGTCGACTACTGAAGTTGGAATATTTGTGGGGTACACAGAAACACCCCATAATTATCGTGTGTATTTTCCTAACAATAAGATGTCTGTTATGTGACAGGATATAAAATTTGATGAAGGGAAAGCCATGTGGTTGTCGCTTGAGAGGGAGTTAGACTTGCATGCAGAGGAGGAACTGTTGGTTCCCAAAGATGAGTCTCAAGATGTGGATCGACCACATGAGGAGGTTCATGGAGTGGAGGAAGCCACTCATGCAGATCCATCCATTAGAAATGACAGAAAGCGCATCACGGAAGCTGATAGATTGAGACTAGATGTTGCACAGAATGTAGGAGCCCCTACTTCACAGTGCAGACAGAGACAATCTCTTGATCGATTTACTGGATACATGGCTCTCATGAGAAAACGTATTGTGAATGAACCATATTCCTTTCAGGAAGTAGTGCAGGATCCCACTTGGGTTGATGAAATGGTGGAGGAGTATGACTCCATTGTCAAAAACAATGCATTGGAAATTGTCCCACGACCGGTCGAAAAATCAGTGGTAGTTTCAAGATGGATCTACAAGGGTAAGATTTTAATCATTGTTCTTTATGTTGATGATTTAATACTAACTGGTGATGAACAGTTGATACACTCATGCAAGGAGGACCTTGAAAAGGAGTTCGAGATGAAGGATATGGGCCTCCTTCATTATTTCCTTGGATTGGAAATATGGCAGCAAGATGGTGAACTTTTTGTGTCTCAAGGCAAGTATGCAAGGAAGATACTGGGTAAGTTTCACATGGAGGGATGCAAACCCATGGATACTCCTCTTCCAAGAAACTGGAAGAAAGAGGATGCTACTTCTAGAGAGGTAGTGGATGCTACTTTCTATCAACAGTTAGTGGGTTCACTAATGTATATAGTGAACAAGAGACCAAACATTTGCTATGTGGTTAACTAGCTAAGTCACGCGATGGGTAAGCCTACCAATCTCTTTTGGCAGGAGAGTAAGCATGTCCTGAGATACTTGAGCAGCACATCTAAGTATGTCTTATGGTACAAAAAAAATGGATGAGGTGAAGTTGCATGGATTCACAGATGCAGATTGGGCGGGCACCCCAACGGACAGAAAGAGAACATCAGGGGGGATATTTAGTATCAGATCTACAATTGTTTCTTGGTACAACAGGAAACAAAGATCTGTGGCACTCAGTTAAGAGGAAGCATAATACATGGCAGCGAGTCAAGCTTCATGTGAGGCTATCTGGATGAGAAAGATCTTGGTTGGTTTGTTTGGTTCTCATTTAGATCCGACAATGATTCATTGTGATAATCATAGTTTCATTAAACTCTTGATTAATCATGTGTTTCATGATAGATCTAAGCATATAGATATACAATATCATCATATCGGATATTGTGTGCAATGGAAGATCATGTTTCTTCAATACATTTCTATGGAAGATCAGGATGCAGACATTCTAACGAAGGTGCTCACCAGGAGAAAATTCGAATACCATAGAGCCAGGATTGGGGTGAAGGATAATCCATTTCTTGTTGAAAGGGAGTGTTGAGATTCAACAAGAAGATCCTAGTGAAAATTATGCACCTACACTAGGATGGAGCCTCAAGCTATTTTTAGGTGGAAGTCTATTTTTAGATGATGAGAAAATTCTATTTATAGATGATGTCTATTTATATATGGTGAGGGAATTCTATTTATAGATGTATGTCGACTATTATTATCCCTTGGAAATAGTGAATTCTATTATTCTATTCTCAATGAGCACTTGGAAATAGCTAATTGAAGTGGCAAATCAGTTAGCTATAGGAAATTCAAGTTCAAAGGTTGACTGGTGGGACATGAAAGTTGAATTATTTGTAACTGAGTGATTCGAAGTTGTAACAGAGTTGGATGTGTAGTTATGTGAGTTCTGAAGTAGTTTAACTCAGTTAAGTGAGTTAAGATCATTTGTAATAGTTGTAACTGAACTTACACTAGTGAGAGATCAATTAATTAATTATTAATTAATTCAAAATCAATGATCTCACATGCAACTAAAGATTTACCACTATTAACTACATGCATGTCAGATCCAGTGGAGACCCAGTTGAGATAATAGGTGAAAGGGACAATTTGACTATCAGTTGTGACATTAGTGAGTGCACTCATGCAACCACACACACATTGGATGTGCCCATGAGGAATGCACAGCCTAGGCAAGAGGGATTCATTCATTGCGGGTATTTCCATCAACAAGGATTGCACAAAGGAGGCAGGTTGTCTGGAATACAAAAATTGACATATGAATTTGTCAATTTTTGTATGATAGTGTGAGACGATTATATATTGTAATGAGAGCTCTTGGATTAGATTTTTGTATGAGATTGTTTCATGATCCATGATATATACATAATATATGATAGTGGGGTTTTTAGCTTTATTCTTTCCCGGTAAAAACATATGTGTTATGTCTGATTGATCTTTCTTCTTGATATTGCAATTGGTGATCATGTTTTAAATTCTACAAGAACATTTGTAGAAGTGATTATGTATTTAACAGTGGCATATAATTGTTAGATCAGGAGAATCCAGACAATACATAATTTGTATTAAAATTTCTACATTTATTTGAAGGAGTCTCCAAAGTGGCTCCCTTATGGCGTAGCTCTAAGCATGACCTTCATGGGAAAATGCTTTGAATAATCCTACAAGAATCCCTAGTTGTTAATAAAAGAAGTTACAATGTATGGTCAAGAAGCCCTGAAAATATGGTTAGGAAGCCCTGAAGGTGTGGTCATGAAGCCCAAAGTTGATTGAAGAAAAAGAGTATAAAGGACATCACAAATGCATGAAAATCCTCCATGGATTGATAGTCCTCATCAAGTTGTTTCATACGGTAGGTGGCATGCCACATGGTTCCTCATGGTTGAGAAGATATGCCTTCTTAAAGATGATCATGTAAGGTGTGGTCAAGAAGTCCTAAAGAAGCCCTGAAAGTGTAGTAACGAAACCCCAAAAGTAAAGGAATGAAGCCCCCAAACTAGGCCCTAATTGTACAATGAACTAAAGATGAAATTAAGTGTACAAGGACAAGTCATCCTTACAAGAGAAATTAAAATTAAAATACAATTTTCCCCTAAAAAGTGTTGCAAACAAGAGGTTATAGGTCGGCCCTAAAGTTAAGTAAAGAAAGTGCTTGGAAGGTACAAATACACATTTATAACCTCTCATTTTTATCATTAAATCTTGAGATATATTAGCAAAAACTTGGTAGTGAATTGAAGAGGGAATATGAAGTAAAGAAGGACGAAATTCCAAGGGAAGATGAAGTCTTGTGATGATGTGTTCTATGGTATGTTCTTTAAAGGTCATCTTGGAATATTAGCTATAACTTTTTTTCTATACTGATCTAGATAGTGAAAATTGGAGGATGTTGAGAAGACATATCAAGGTACCCGTGGTACTAATTTCAACTTCCGGGTCATTTAAATTTTGGCAATACACTTTGTCGAAGATAGGGTTTTTGACTAGTCTTGTAACTAGTCTCAAACATGTGTTTTGGGTAAAACAATCATAAATTCTTCATAGAGGATCCAAATTAGTGAGACAAATTGCATTGGAAAGAGTACGATCTGTGTTATTTTGTGTGTAATTTTCAGAATCAGATATCAAATATTGAGTGCATGACATACTGTACATGTTTTCTCTCCATAATAGGACAAAATTCAGGAAGGTTTTCCATTTCCTCTATATCTCTTTTTCAGTGATGAATCAAGGAGTGAAACTTTGAGGAATTTCAGAGAAGATATCAAAGAAGATTGGATACAATTTTTGTAACTTTGTTCATTACAGGTACATAGTTATACTTGTTGGAAGTAATGGTTTGTGACTAATCTAGAAACTAGTCCCAAACGGGTGTTCGAGATAAATTTAAGAAGTGAAGTTGGGGTTTATATGTGGACCCATGCAGACCTAAGATCTTTATGTGGACCCAGTTTCTATGTGGACCAAGTTTTGATGTATCAATGACAGTGACATAACTTATCTTCAGTATAGTGACAGTTTATATGGACATGATTTCAATGTGGACCAAGTTTAATGATGATGATGCATCAATGATAGTGATAGATATAGTGATAGAACTTATCTTCAATGACATTGATTAGTGAGAATCTTGACGTCAACATTGGTGTAGATTTGTGTGAGGGATTTGGATCATATTAGTTGAGTACATAGAGCTGATATTGGACCATACCATATTGTTAGAATAATTATGAAACAAGGGTGGTAGGGTGGTGCAAGGCAGGATATCAAGGTCTCCTTCAGGTTGGTGCATGTAAATTAGAGGGTTGGTTACTACTTCCAGTTGGTGCTGGTAAATCTTGGAAGTTGGTGCTTCCTGTGAATGCAATCTTCAAGATATATGTATTAAAAGCGTTCCATGGTTTTCTCCCATTTGGGTTTACACGTAAAAATCTCTTGTGTACTATGTTGGATGTTATGCATTGTTGAATGGCATTGTTGATAAGTTAATGTTTACATGTTGTGATTAAAAATGGTAAAAAGTGCTCAATACCGGTTCACCTCCCCCCTAATTATTGGTGAATATTCCAACAATTGGTTGGGATACCATTAAAGACTGTATGAAAAGATCCCATGGGTTTTGCCATGTGTTTTTCCTTAAAAAAAGGCATAGAATTGAAGTTCTAGAGCCACCAACTCGATCCCCTCTAGTGGAATGTTAGAGATGACACTTGGAATGATTATAGATCTGTCAAGAGCATCGATGGTGGTCACTTGAGAGAGGTCAAGGTAGTACAATTGAAGGATAATCAAGCTACATGTGCTTTTGAGGATGATGCCATTATATTATCAGTTGGTACTTTGGTAACAATTCTTCTTGTGATTCACTAAATACAACAAGTAATAAGAATCCAATGATCTAGGGGATGCAACCCTCTTCGGGTCATGTCATTAAATTTAATCTCAAAATGTGGAAGAGTTCCCTTGTAAAAAATAAGGAAGGTTTCTCACTAAAATTAGTGGACCACCATTATAATTTCAATATAGAACAATATAAGAGATTTTATTTCTCTTAAATTATGATGATGACACTCATTATTACATGGGTGAAAATGGGTTCATTGATGTTCTTGTGATTTTCTTATGTCTAACTATTATCTATTATTGAAGTAGAAGAGACTTGAGCTTTGACACTTTCTAATATTATTGTGAATAATAAAAAGTAGAGGATGTCTATATAATATTCCATAATTTGTCAAAATATGTTAATGTAAGAGAAGTGATTTATACTTTACGTATTTGTCTCAAACATTTTTTATTATTCACATTTCTGCCTTGTATTATAGGAACAAAGTGATAATATTATCTATAGGTGCAATAACTATTTTATTTAATCTTCTTAATTTTGAAACATTAGAAGTAGGTGTATAGTCATCTTGATTATGTTATCTAGTTTGGAAGCCAATAAAGCTAGTATTAGAGCTTTTGGAGCAATGCCTTCTCTCATCAAACTCATAGACTCAAAATATAACCATTAATGTACATAATATTTTATAAATCCCATGTATAATTTATCAACAATGAAGGGAAATAATTCCTACATGGCATGTACAAGAGGTATTTATAGGCTTGCTAGTATCATATTTCTTACTTCAAATGGGGACTACTCAAAATAATGCCTTGTAATTTTATATAATATTATTTCTATTAAAAAGGGTAGAGAAACAATTTCTAGTCTTGAAGGTTTCCTTGGAGCCATTGCACATCTTTGATACATGCAAACCCAATGCACAAGAACAAGCAACACATTCTCTCTTATTATTATGTACTAATATTTTTTAGCGTATTCAAATGGTTTTAAGGGAAAGGGTTATTCCTTCATTAGTTACTCTTTTCATCATTGGAAGACCAAGGGGAAGGGACAATCATATAAATTGCTATAACATTTCAAAGATCAATGATAAAAAGATGTTTCGTGCCAATCTTATTTAGATGTGCGCACCCCTTAGCGATTAAAATAGGAGGAGAACTTGAAGGAAAATAAAATGACTCAAATAATATCTTCTAAAAGGATTAATTGAACAATAAGCCTCTTTTGGAAGTCCAAGTCATTTTATTTTTTATTAGTGTTATCATATGCATAACAAACGGGAAAGGAAAATTAAGTCCTTGTAAATCAATTTTATTTGTTGTAGGACTCTAAATTTTGTTTGTAGTTGGGACTATTTGGTGGCAACCATAATTATTTCTATAACATATATATAACATGTGATTTTCACCTACAACTAATCATGGATCTTATAAAAATTTATAATAAACTATTAAAATCTATTTCTTATACAAGTATCAACAAGAAGGTGAAAGTCTAACATAAATGTTTCTTGAAGGATTTAATCAAAGGATAAGCGAGCACTCTTAGTGCATAATTCACACCACTAAGAAGAATCTCTTTAAAAGGAATAACAAGTGGAAACCAATCTTAATGT
Source organism: Picea engelmannii (assembly GCA_009831015.1). Taxonomy (NCBI): domain Eukaryota; kingdom Viridiplantae; phylum Streptophyta; class Pinopsida; order Pinales; family Pinaceae; genus Picea; species Picea engelmannii. The sequence continues at coordinate 824,484 of ML778514.1, forward strand.
CCATTTTTTCCAAATGTTGAAAGTTACTCATTGACCTTGCACAACATTATATGTGAAGTATAAAAACTTTCATTATAGAATTAATGCAACTTTCATACTTAGTCAAATTACCATAAGAAATTAGGAGAAATTGAACACACTTAATTATTTTGAATGTCACTTTCATCTATAATAATTAAATCATGATTTAAATTTTGGGTGTCCTTATTGCAAATCATCATATTCAAATAAATCCTTTACCATTTATTTCTAAAATATATATTTCACATAATCATCTTCCACATTTATTTCTAAAGTATATCCTTCACATAATCATCTAATTAATCATTTGGATCCCTTCATTACCACATCCAATAATTATACCATGAAACAAAGAATACAAGATGCATGAGAAAATACTACTATATAAGGGACTTATCTCAACCCCATTAAGAAAAAAATCCATGCAATAAAGATATTCATGGTGTCACTTTAACAAACTTATCTCAACCCCATTAAGAAAAAAATCCATGCAATAGGGATATTCATGGAGTCACTTTCTTTTTTTCTATGGACTCGTAGATGTTCAAATTTTCCAATTAGGAAGGAATTGTTCAAATGTTTCCATATGCCACATGAGGAAAAATGAATGAAAGTTACTTAATTGAAATTATATATAAAGAATAAATGATATTGATACATGCAATTAAATGGTAAAAGAAGTTAATGAATTCTTTCATACTTGTCTTCAAAGTCATTCTTCTTATCTCATTGTACAATGGGTTAGGTGCCTCTTTTACAATTTACCAGGTTGTGGTTTAGTGGTGGGATGGGGCTCTACTATGAGAAAAACCTAGGTTTAAACCTCGATGGGTATAGAGGCCTTCTGTGTGTAAGGGAAGGTGTTTGAGTTCTCATAGTCGGTTTCTCTTAGTCAACAAAGGGGCTTAACACTTGGTCGATGACTCAAATTGGTTTAATTGAACATTAATACAATACTTTGATAAAAAATAAATTACATTGACTAATGTTTAAAAAGCTAAGTGATGCTTAAATCGAGTGTTGTGAACCAATCAATCCTTACATTATCTGTCTTGTGGTGTGGATTTTGATGGGGCCATATTCCTTATGCTGCTTCTATTACATTCACAACTACAACCAGTGGATTGTATGCTTTCTTACTAGTTTTATGGGATTTCCCCTTTTCCTTAGTCTTCTTTTAGATTTTGGAACTTCCTAAACAGATCTTATAGATAAATCCTCCATCCAATTAATATGGTTTCTCATTCTTTATAATAACCACTTAGTCCCATTTTGCATTGGGATAAATTCTAAGCATTTCTCCTATAAGCAGAGTTATCTCTCTCTTTTGTTGTCCCTACAGAGTATGTAAATTATATTGATTTTTTTTTTCCTAATAATCACTTGAAAATATTTAAACAAATTTCTTACTAATTGGATTATTCTTCCCAACTTTACGTTCAAATATTGAAAATTCACTTACTATTAACAACGCTTTCATCTCATTAAGTGGAAAAACTATAATTTACATTTCAAAAAATTAGACATTTACAAATATGCAAGTACAAATAAGGATTTAAATTGTTTGGAAGAATCATTTATCACTTGTTTCTTTAGTATACTTGAGAATTACCTTAATAGGCTCAAGATTGGTTTAACAAATTCAAAATTTGACATAACAACTCTTTCTTTTCGAGATAATATTATTATTAGCACCAATAATGACTTTAAATTGCTTACTTTCTTTAATTAAAAATTCCAATATTTTTTCTTTTAAAAATTTTCCACATCTCTTTCATTAATTTCTTAGAAAAATTTTGTCCTTACACCAAAACATAAATACTAATAAATAAACCAAAACATAAATACTAATAAATAAACAAGTATATTGAAATTCATTTATGAAAGAATATGTAATTTATGAACTAACCTATATATACATAACTATTAATTAATTCATAAATAAATTTAAACTATTGACATTCATTTCTCTTTCATTAGTTGCTTGGAAAACTTTTGTCCTTGCACCAAAACATAAATACTAATAAATAAACAAGTATATTGAAATTCATTTCAAAAAGAATATGCAAACTAGCCTATATATACATAACTATTAATTAATTCATAAATAACTTATAACTATTAATTAATTCATAAATAACTTTAAACAAATAAATAACTTTAAACAAATATATTGACATTCATTTTAGAAAGAAAATTTAATTTATGAACTAGCCTATACACATAACTATTAATTAATTCATAAATAACTTCTTTGTTTAGACAATTTTCCAACTTCATCTCATTTGAGCATTAATTTTTTTTCTTTTTAGATCTATGGAGACATTGGATAACAAATATTAATGTAATTTTTTATTAATTAATTCATAAATAACTTTAAAAATATATTGACATTCATTTTAGAAAGAAAATGTAATTTATGAACTAGCCTATATACATAACTATTAATTAATTTATAAAAAACTTTTTTGTTTAGTTATTAACAATTTTTCAAGTTCATCTGATTTGAGCATTAATTTCTTTCTTTTTGGATCTATGGAGTCATTGAATAACACATATTAATGTAATTTTCCTACATATTTGGAAGGTTTGTATAACAATCTAGACAATATATAATAGATATTGAAAAATGTGACAATAACATTTTTTTTTGACAATAATTTGAAAATTTAATTAATATTTAATTATATTAATTAAAAATATTAAATATTTTTTTTAAGAAAATAATTCTAATACCTTATAACTTCATTATAGTTTTACAAATTGCACCAATGAAAAAAAACACATTAATATACCCTTCAACAATTTATTAATGTTGAAAAATATCAGGTATTGACTTATTCCATTAAATTGCATTGTGTTATCCATGAGTCAACATGCATACAACTAATCCTTTAAGAACCAAACACACCCTTCATATTACATGCCAAAATTCATATCTTAAATTTTGGTGTTTGATTCTATGTATGATTCTAAGTTTTTCCTTTTGGGATGTCTATCCTAAATATAGTACCATATGCAAGCTATGGGCATGAACGAAATTATGAATGATTTCACAATTGAAGTTTTGAATTTTTGTTCAAAAGCATTGAGCATTATCCTTTAGGCTTATTTTGTGATGTAGTAAATAATTTATAATTCTTTAAGGGAATTTATAGGTGCTCAAATGACATTTTTATAGTAGGTGCTTAAATTGACATCTTTGTAACACCTATTTAATACATTTTTTATACTATTTTTCTATTTTCATTATATATATATATATATATATATATATATATATATATATATATATAAATTTAGAACGATGTATTTTTGGTCAAAGTATAATTATTCTCTCAACATGTCATTTCAATACTTAGTCTTATGCATTTTCAGGAGATTATCACCTTTCTGTGCTAATAGTGATTTATAGGAACAAAGGTACACATGCACGTTCCCAACACAAGAACTGAAACACCTGAACATGAGTCGCTGCAACTCTCTGCTCGAACACAGCTGCTGCAACTTGTAAGTTGTAAACTGTGAAGTAAAGCAATGCATATATATTCTTAATCAAAGTAGAAATTAATCAATGGCTCATACACATGGTACACAAAGATTATTACTGGGAACACTTAACCAAGAGAAAACTAGCCTTCCTTGGTGCCACACCTCTCAACTCTTCATTGTATTAAATTCACCATTCACAATACAATATATACAATATTTGTGTGTTCTCCAGCTACCAAAACCCTAATCCATTAATCCAGGATTGATTTAGAAAACCACTAAAAAAAATGTTAAAATAGCAAAAACCACCTAAATTTTTTTGGGGGCACTTCCTTGGAGCCCAATTCTTTTCATAGATAAGGGGGGGGAGGGGATCCTACGCCCCCCCCCCCCCCCCCCCCCCCATAAATTACTTGGCACACACGTACACCACTACTAGGTACTAGGGAGGGATCGTTAGACATAGTCGTCAAATTTGACGCACCCCTCGTCACACATGCAAATAATATAACACCTAACCAACATTATCTCACTTGTTTTTTTATTTGCATACATGGGGTCATAGGATTACATAGTCAACAATCCAGGGAAGCAATTCCCATTGTTTCTATACACTAGGAGAACTTCTTGGTGCTCATAGACTTTGTCAATGAATCTGCAACATTCTTCAAAGTGTGAACCTTCTCCAACAACACCTTCTTGTATTCAACCATGTCGCTCACAAAGTGATATTGGACATCAATATGCTTTGTCTTTGAATGATAAGATGGGTTCTTATCCAATAATATTGCAGTCTAATTGTCACAATCTAATCTTACTGCTTTCTCTACCAACCTAATACCTGAACACAATCTCTGTAACCATATTGCTTCCTTGTATGCACGAGTGGCTACCATGTATTCAAATTCTATACTTGAGAGTGCCATTACAACCTGTCTTTTGCTCATCCAACTGATTTCTCCTCCAAATAGGTTAAACAAATACCCACTTGTATATCTTCTATGATCCCGATCTCCAGCCTAGTTTGCATCAACAAACCCATGTATGTCCAACATCTGTCCAATCTCAATCTTTCTTGGTAGCACAATCCATAAATATAATTTCGACGCAAATACCTGAAAACCCTCTTTAATATTGTTCAATTCTCCTTCCTTAATTTGAAATATACCTGCTCAAAAATCCCACTGCATGTGCAATGTCCGGTCTAATATAGACCATTGAATACATCAAGCTGCCAATGACACTATCATATGGAACATGGGACATATCCTCTTCCTCTTCATGTCTCTTGGGACATTGATCTACAAATAAATTTACACCTACAGGAATAGGAACCATGACCAGTTTACTTTCTTGCATATTAAACCTCTGTAATATTGTCTCAACATATTTTTTCTGATTCAACTAGAGTTTCCTGTTTGCGCGATCTTTTTTAATCTCCATCCCTAGAATGAAGTTAGCAACACTGAGATCCTTCATGTCAAATTTGGAGGATAGATATGATTTCACCTCCTTTATAACATCCATGTTATTTCCTACCAATAGCATGTCATCAACATAGAACACTACATAAATGAAGTGATTACCAACCTTCTTGGAATATACACAGTGATGAGCCTTGCTTCTCACAAATCCCAGTCCAAGGATGTGTGTGTCAAAATTTTGGTACCACATCCTAGGTGATTGCTTCAAACCATATAGTGACTTCTTTAGCTTACATACCAACTCTTTCTTCCCTTCAATGCAAATCCTTATGGCTACTTCATGTATATTTCTTCTTCCAGATCCCCATGTAGGAATTTTTTCTTCACATCCATTTGTTCTACTTCAAAACCAAAAGTATCAACAATAGATAAAATGAATCTAATAGAAGTTAACTTGGCAATATGAGAAAAAATTTCACCAAAGTCAATTCCCTCTACCTGGGAATAACCTTTTTCTACTAACCGAGCTTTGTATTTCTCCACTTTTCCTTATGCATTCAATTTTTTCTTAAATACCCATTTGTTGCCAATGGCCTTTATTCTAGTTGGAAACTCAAATAGATACCATGGCTCATTCTTATCCAAGGCATCCATCTCTTCAACCATGGCCTTCTTCCAGAGTTGACTATCATCTGAAATCACTGCTTCCCTGATAGTTCTCGGATCATCATTAGTAATAGATAAATCAAAATTAGCACAAAAATCAAGTGGACTATACATTTCTAGTTTCATTCTTTCCCTCATTGATCTCCTCAATACTAGAGTATGAGGTTCTTCTTCTTCTGAATCATCTTCTTTTGTTGATTCATGTTTTGCATCATCCAAATCAAACTTTATTTTCTCAGGTTCTTCTTGTCTTGGTAGGAATTCTTGTTTGGGAACATCTTTAATGTCTCTAAAAACAACATCCCAATGATAACCAATCTTCTTTATCTTTGGGTTCAAAAGATTATAACCTTTCATACCATCTTTATAACCAATAAAGATACACTTTTCAACTTTATTATCCATCTCTCTCCTATTTTCCTTTGGAACATGTACATAAGCATCACAACAAAATACTTTGAGATGTTCAAGAGAGGGTTTCTTACCAGCCATACCTCACGCAGATTTTTTTCCACCAATGCTGATGAGGGTGATCTATTTACCACGTAACATGCAGTACCCACTACCTCTACACATAATTCATGTCCTAACCCAACACCACTAAGCATGCTCCTTGATTTTTCCATCAATGTCATGTTCATCCTTTATGCAACCCCATTCTTTTGAGGTGTGTATAGAGTAGTCTTCTGCCTTTCTATACCGCACTTTCTACAAAACTCTTCAAATTCATTCCCACATAATTCTCCACCATTATTAGTCCTCAACACCTTTATTTTATTCTCTATCTGATTTTCTACCAGAGCCTTAAACTCTTTAAATTTATCATATACCTCAGATTTCTTCCTAAGAAAACAAATCCATGTGCTCCTTGAGAAATAATCTATGAATGAAACAAACACACATATTTACCTAGTGATGGAACAAACACAGGTTCAAACACATCACTGTGTATCAACTCTAAGATCCCCTTTTCTCTTCTAGCACCAAAAGGGGAATCTTAATCGATTTCGTTTACCATATATGCATCATTCACAAAAATCAAAATCTAGGGTGCAATTAGACATACCTTCAACCATACATTTATTGTGTAGTTTTCGAAGGCCCTTTTATCCAATATGTCCCAGTCTTTGATGCCACAACATGGTCTTTTTTCCAGGGATAATATGGATCATATCTTCTTTATTTCCCTGTTTAGGGAAAATAGAACTATTACACACATCAATATAAGTTCTTCCTGATAACTTATACATATTTCCACACAAAACTCCCCTCATCAACACCATTTCTCCTCATACCATCTTGCAAGTTCCCTTTCCCAATAAAGTATCCACACCTGCATCATCCAACTTACTTAAAAATATTAAGCTCCTGGATAGATCTATAATGTGCATAACTCCATGGAGAGTTATAATCCTTCCATGTTTTAACAACAACTTAACCCTTCCACGTCCCATGATTTTGGCTATTGAGACATATCCTAGGAAGACATCACCACCATCATAATTTTCATACTCACTGAACCACTCGCCGTGAGGAGTCATATGGAAGAGGCATCATTAAATATTCTGTGGAGGTTTTCGCCTCTGTGGAAGAGGCATCATTAAATCCCTTTGCTTTATCAAATTTTTTAGACCTGCAATATTTATTATAATGCCTAGATTTACCACATTTCCAACATTTCCTCAAAGATTTTCCTTGGGATTTAGATATACCTTCATATTTAGATCCCCCCCCCCTCTGATGAATTATTTATTTTCCTATCTTAGGGATGACCTCTTACAAATAAATCATCTGTGCTATGATTATTCATGTTTTTCCACCCCATCTCTTCTGATAACAAGGATGCAACTACATCCTCATACTTCAATGCATATTGTGTGGTGCTGCCAATTACTACAACCATATTATCCCATGATTCTAGAAAATAACATAACAAATTAATACACTTATCTTCTTCTGCAAGCGTAATATTAACAGAGACAAGTTGACTTACTAGAGTATCGAAGAAATTTAGATGCTTTGTCACAGAATATCCATCCTCCATCCTAAGATGATACAAATTCTTTCGAAGAAACAACTTGTTTACCAGGGACTTTGATTGATACAATTTCCCCAAATTTTCCAATAGTTCCTTGGATGTAGATTCTCTTGACACATTCAGTAACACCAAATGTTCTAGGTAGAGTCTAATCATACTCCTTGCTCTTCTATCCAACTTCTCCAAATATTATTTCGACATACTAGTAGATTGAATAATATTAGTTTGTGTACCAGTAGGTTGTGTACCGGGATCCACAATGATCCATTGTTCTTTTTCTACAAGAAGGTTCTCCATATTGAGATTCCATAACTCAATGTTTTGACCTCTGAACTTCTTAATCGCGATTCTTGAACTGCTCACCATTCTCTTTCAACACACGAATCACCACTACAAAGCTCCCAATAAGCCCAGGTTTATCATAGACCCAAGATAAAATTGATCTATCAAGACCAAGACAAACCCTCATTAATAAATCCATCCCCCTTAAGCCAAAAATGTGCTATGATACCACTTATAAGTTTTAAACCTGTGAAGTAAAGAAATGCATATATATTCTTAAGAAAAACATAAATTAATCAAGGGCTCATACACATAGTACACAAAGATTTACGCTGGAAACCTTTAACTGAGAGAAAACCAACCTTCCTTGGTGCCACACCTCTCAAATCTTCATTATATTAATTTCACCATTCACAATACAATATATACAATATTTTAGGTATTTCTCATCTACCAAAACCCTAATCCCTTAATCTGAGATTAATTTAGAAAACCTCTAAAAATAACAAAAAACGCTAAAACCTTGTCGGCTATGGGCTGGCAGCTAGAGTCGAACGCTTCGTGTAGCCAGGGGGGGGGGATCTTGGAAACCCCTGAGAACCCCCCTCTAGAAACACCTGACACACATGTACACCACTACTAGGTAGGGATCGTTAGACACGGTCATCAAATATGTGTTGGATTACTGAGAGGGGGGGTGAATCAGTAATAGCGTAATTATAATCCTTTTTCTTCAAAAGTTATGTCAGTGTAGAATTATTATCCAATAATGAGCAGTAAGAAATAAACAATCACACACATACACAATACACCAGTGTTTTACGTGGAAACCCAAATCGGGAGAAAACCACATAATTCTTTTTCTTATATGTCTTGAAGAATTACATTCATTGGAAGCACCAACTTCCTTTGTTTTCCAGCTACAAGTGGAAGGAGGCTCCAAACCCCTAGTTTCTTAGGCTACAACCTTAGGGAATCTCCAACTCCCCAATTCTCTGGCTACAACTAGAAGGAGGCTACAACCCCCAATGTTCTTCGGCTACAATCGGAAGGTGGCTAGAACCACCTATCCTTTCCCTATCCTGCCACCCTGAAGTAGAAGTAGAATGATGGAACCACTGTCACACTATCACTGTGAGATATACTGGTGTAAACCTGTACCAATAAATCTGAACCATGCATCAACCATGCATCAACCTGTACCATAAACAAGTGCATCAACCATGCACCAACCTGTAATCAACCTGTACCATAAACAAGTGCATACAACCATGTACCAAGTATGTACCAA
>ML778514.1:846435-872853 GCA_009831015.1 Picea engelmannii
TTAATCATTATAAATATTGCATCCTTAATTTAGACATCAATTGACACTGAAAATAAAATAAAATAAAAGTTGAAAATTGCATAAAACTGTAAAATTATGTTGCTTACCTTAGGATCTGTGTCATACATGTGTTTGACAAACCACTTGATACCTTCAAGTTGACCAATACCATTACAACAGAGAGAACAATTTTTTTTTGTGCCTTCATATAGGGATTCAGTGGCATTTTGAAGTATAGGTTTATCCAAAATATATTCATCATCATTGTTCTCATCACTGTCATCATTATCATCCTGCAAGTTGTCCTCCTTCAAGTTGACATAATCATCCATTGGAGAATTATAAATGTCTTGGATCAATCTATTTGTCCCATCATCATCAATTGTATTATTAATATCATCATTTTCCATAGGAATAATGTGATCATCATTATCCACACGATTAAGTTCAGCTTGTTCTTCAGTATTATCTCTATGAAAACATCTCCTGCTATGCGACATCACATTCTTAGGACGGTTTTTCTTTAATAAAAACAATAGAAGCAATAAAATACAGTTAGAGTATATCACAAATATTATTTTGAAAGATAAATTAAAAGATAAATTTAAAAAACAAAAAAAAAAAAACAATTAATGTATAATACCCTTAAAGATCTATAATAACTAATTACTTACCATGGGACGATATTCATTGCCCCCTTCAACGTGCCCATTCTCCCTACAATGTTTATCAACTATTTTTAAAGGTAGTCTTCTTCCATTAAAACCACTGCATTCACAACAAAGGCAATAACATTTCCCATCACCATGAATCACCATTTGTCTGGAGTTGACATTGTAATTACCTATGAATAACAAGCTCTCTTTTATTGTCTGGAGTTGACATTGTAATTACCTATGAATAACAAGCTCTCTTTTATTGTCTGGAGTTGACATTGTAATTACCTATTACAACAAATCCATTGAAACATTATAAGTACAATATACAAATCTATTCAAATAATTTGGTATATATTTAGATATTTGTAATGAAAATTATACAACATGTTTAGAAAAAATAAGGGACAAAGCATGAAGCCTGAAATAAGCAAGAAAAAATAAGGAACAAAGCATGAAACCAATGCATTTCATATCCAACGTACAACACTGGCTATTTGGGAATCTAAATGACACTTGGTTCTAAAACAACACATTCACCTACACATAAACATCCAAACATAAATGAATCTTCTAATAATCTCTTTGTTGCGATCCATCTACTATTATGTTGTCAAAATTGAGGAACAAAATTGATAGAAGTGCAAGAAAGAGTTTGGGGAGAAAAATAAATCATGACATAAGAAGCGTAAAGGCAACTTTAATTCTCACAAAAAATGAGGATGTAAAGAAAATTAATTTGAAGACAACCAATCAAAGCTGGCAAGCAATTCCTTGGCATGGTAATGATAAATGGTACACTATACATCTTTTAATGTCCAAGTTTAAAGCCTCATACTTTGATTCATCCTCGAAATCACAATATTCCATTAATAAGAGGAGGTGGATCTATTATCACCCAATATTACACTATATAATATTAAGTCCCTAATAAAAATTAGGGTAGCTTTAGGGATAAACAATAGTACTGATGCCCAATATCACCACAAAAGCCACTGCTCTTCACTTCTAGTTGGTTCTTTCCAACTCAAGGAGGAATCCCTAAATGTAAATTTACTAAGGCATGGATACTTAGATATTCAAGCAGTTCCATGAAATATAAGAACAAAATTAGAGTGATTGAATCTAATTAGAGTGATTGTAGTTGAATCAATAATCTTTTTACTCTATCAAAGTGGATAAACCATAAAATCTTTCTAAGGAGTTAAAATAAACCATAAAATCTTTCTAAGGAGTTAAAATAAACCATAAAATCCGATTTAAGGAGTGAAAATAAACCATAAAATAGTTAAATACCACCAAATTACTAAATCACACAGAATTTTTTTAAGTACTAACCTTCAAAATCTCAGCTATGTAGAGTCTAATCAATTCAATGTTTCTCTTCTTGAAAGAGAATTGAAATCAAGATTTCATAAAAAATCAGAACACCCGAATGATTGTCACAACTGTAGAAAATGATTGTCGCAATTGTAGAAAATGATTGTTGCAACTATAGCAAATTTGTCGTAACTAAGATATATATAGGATTGATTTCATTGGTCTTCTGACGAATTTAGTCAAATTGACCAAACAATAAGTCAATGACCGTTTGATTCTCACACGTGCCATAGTTGGTCGTTATAACGACTAAAGTTCGTCGCTATGGCGACTAACTCGTGGTTGGTCGCTCTAGCGATGAAAGTTCGTTGCTATAACGATCAACATGGAATTTTGGTCGCTAGAGCGACGAATAGTTGGACCCCCAAAAAAAAAAGTAAATTTAGTCCAAAAAAGCAAAAAAATTACGACGAAATTTTAAACCATCGTAATATTTCGTTGTAATTTCCGCCCAATGTAGTAGTGGACGTTGCAACTCCATTGCTGAAGTACCAACAACTAATTCGGGCAAGGATGATTCCTGTTAAGAAACCATACTGAGCCACAGTTCTAGCCAACACATTGCTGCTAATCTGGAGCATTGTTGTTGTAGCTTTGGAACATTGTTGCAACTCTGAGCATTGCTGTCACTTTGGAAAATTGTTGCAACTTTGCACATTGCTGCAACTCGCAATGTTGTTGCAACTTGGGAGTTTTGTTGTCACAAATTTAGATTGGTGTTGCAACTCTCAATGTTGATGAGGATCTTAGCTATCTTGTAAGGTCGATACGCCAAGACAACGAAGGTACAAGCCATCACGACCACGTATGGTAAGTCAGAAGGTACATCTCTTGAACTTGTGTAATGAATAGACATCGATTGGCATTTCACAACCTGATTGCATTGCTCATCACCTTGTCACACACTCATAATCACACAAATCATGACATAATTACCCCGTCATACCGTCATTCCTTTCCATATTTTTCAAAATCTTCACCCTCGGGACCATTCATTATGTTTTGCAACCACAAATTCCTTGAGCTCTGAGTAGGAAGAATGGGGGGCTCATTGAACCGCGGGAAACCTACAGAGACACTATTGTTGGAGGCATATGATAATATCAGTGGGACGTTTTAGCAAGGAGGTTGGATGGAGTACTTAAACATACCATAAGGGTATGATGGCAATGTGGCACTTGCATTTGCCATTAATTTCAGAGAAATTAGCACTGAAGTGGCAAGAATAGTGGTGCAGGTGACATAGGAAGTGATAGTTGAGGTGATCCGACTTCCTTAGATAGGGGAGCAATAGTATTGTCAAAGGAGGTTGAATCTTGAAATCCTGGAGAAATTCCTTGATCCCAGAGAAGCCATGTAGGTCAAGAAAGGGTCAAGATTCGACATAACCTCACTACCGATTTCGTGGAAAGATGTTGCTATGGTAGCTAGTGTAGCAGTGCATCACATGTGAAGGAAGCTACAGGGTTGTATACCTACATCATATTCTCCTACTAGATCACCTGCAACATGGAAGACTGGTTAACATGACATTTTTCCTCTGGAGGATGTCGCAGAACATGGCTACACATGCATAGAAATCTGTCCGCCCCAGGGAATCCCTTTCACATCATGGGCTCATAAAACTTATGGTTAAGCACACACTGCATAAGGATGACATGGAATGGATCAAGGTGGCGAGATCACCAGCAAAAAATATAACCCCGCCTAGAATACCCACAATTGTTGCAACTCCACCACATGAAAACGACACTGCAACTCCAGAGGTTGTGGCTACTATGACTCTAGAGGCCATGGTTGCTGCAACTTTGGAGGTCGTAGCTGCTATCGTTCTAGAGGTAGAAATTTTTGCAACTCCCATAATTGCAGTCACTGAAGAAGAAACCCCCAAGGGTTTGTTTTTTACTCCTTAGCGAGATGAAGGCATCCATGAGAGTGACATAGAGGTAACGGGGAGAAAAAATGTAACCAAAAGACCGAGGAGGATGAAGAAAAGGACAACATACGCGCCTACCTAAAGGAAGAAGACAGAAAGATACATTGTTGTAACTTGAAAAAGGAAAACCTCTGTTGTTACACAAGAAACAACATGGGAGGAACATGATGAAGAAACAGTTGTAGCATAAGATAAGGACCTTGTTGGCACACCGAAACTAATAGGGGAATGCCACATTGGTGATATGATGGGGGATGGTCAGAAATCTGATGGGCCTGCGTTTGATGAGGAGATGGGAACATAAAACCTTGTTGTTACACATGAACTAACAAGGAAAACCCTAGGAGAGGGTCTTGTTGCAATTATGGAGGTGTACACAAATGAAGAAGAAGCTACAACTATGGAAGAAAATGAGGCCACTTCTTCCATATAGATGACCAAGATCAGGAAAGAAAAAATAGTAAGTACCCCTTTGCTTGCACCTTTATTTCCATTCATTTTAAGGAAGAATATGATGTTTGAGAAGAAGAACATGAAGCTTCAGACCTCCCTCAAATTTTTCAGGGATGAGCTCAGAAAGGAAAGGAATTTGGATAGGTTAGACTACCTTTCCCAGGCAACATGATCCATTGTTGTAAAACCAATAGAGGAAACTTACCTTTCTATCCCACAAGAACCAATAGAGGAAACTCACCCCGCTATCACACAAGAACCAATAGAGGACATTCACCATGTTGTCACACAAGAACCAAAAGTGGAAAGTCACCTTGTTGAACCAGCAGAGGAAAGTTCCCCTCCTGTCACACAAAAACCAACAAGGGAGGCACAAGATAAGGAAACAATGGAAGCACAAGAGAAGGACCCTGTTGTTACATAAAAACCAACATGGGAAACTTTAGGAGAAGGTCTCACTGCAATTCTGGAAGGCTACTAGGATGAGGAAGAAGATGATATTCTTGAGGAAGGTAAAATTGATTATGGCATCAACAATCTGCAAGGGAGTCTCACCCTCTATGACTCAAAATAACTGTTTGGTTTCATGAGGACATGCAACGAATTCGTCTAGGGGGAGATGACGGGTGCTCAAATTGACATCTTTGCAACACCCATCCAATACCATTTTGTACACCATTTTCCCATTTCCATTTCATATCAATACCCTTTTTCATTCACAACGATGAATTTTTTATCTAGGTATAATTATTCTATTAACATGTCATTTCAATACTTATTCTTATGCATTTTCAGGAGATTATCACCTTTCCATGCTAACATTGTTTTACAGGAACAAGACTACACATGTACCTTCCCAACATAAGAACTGCAACTCCTGAACATGAGTCACAACAACTCTCTGCTTGAGCGTTGCTATTGCAACTCTGGGTGCCCGACATCGTTGCTACGACTCTCACCATAGGACCGTTGTTGTGAATCTCACTGTGCTACAACTCTTGCAGGACCGTTGTTGCAACTCTAAGATGAGTGTTGTAACTAAGTGCCTGTTGTAACAACACAATAATCACCCACACAACTGTCATCCAAGGATTGGTCAAGCAATCCAACAACCAAATCCTTCATGCAGGAAGATGACAAAGGCAAGTGGGCGTATGGAAAGGATTGAATGACTCAACCACCACTTTCCATACGACTAATTAAATCAACATGTGCTTGACGTTTTCTATCTTTTGGAGGAAATGATGTAACGAGATGGAACAATCCGATTCTCGTGGATGTCCATCGGTTTCCTTGATTAGTTCAAGAATAAATTATTGTGTATAAATACCCTTGCTCTCTCTGGTTCAGAGGGACAAAGAGGAGGCCGAAGAAAGTTAGAAAACATAATTGTATTGATTTGCGCATTTTCTTTCAATATAAGTTTTGTTTTGTTCCTGTCCAAGTGATCGTGTGTTGAGAATTTAAGCGCCCTACTGTGTTCATAAACCAATACTTCGTTCGAGGATGTACAACCCCCTTAGCTCGATATGGTTTGTATATCCTATATTTTATATAATTATGTATAACATCTTTTATCTATTTTCTTTTCTTTCCAACAATTCTTCTATTAGCACTTTGCTGTAACTATGGTATTTTCCATTGTTGCAACTCTTGTTGCCGCCACTCCATGCTGACATTGCAGAACTCTATTTTCTTAGTAATGAATGTGTAGTTGTAGCTTCTCTTATCTATTTCTTTTATTTCTAGTGATTCCTTTGTTTAATACTTAGCTACAACTCTAATATTTCCTATTGTTGCAACTTATGTCGCTGCAACTCTGCACTCACATTACAACATTTAGCTTTTTGGCTAACAATTATTTTGTTTGCAATTCAAGTTAGTTTATTTAATTTCCTTACTACTCATGTTCATGATACAATGTGGTTTGATCTCTACAACTTGAGATTTGTTGCAACTCAATGCATGAGATATCATATATCTATCACAATAGTCAAGATCATTTTAATACTTGAACAAGTCACCTTTGATGCTTGTGTGATTTACTTTCTTGCAAGTGTGATATTTACTTTCCTGCAAGTGTGACATTTGGTGTCTTGCAAAAGTGTGTTTCCATTCCTGCAAGTGCGGATTTGATTGCAAGAAGTGTTGTGGTTTAATTTGGTGACTTGATAAAGCATCTTTATATCTTTCCTTGTGACATTCATTTAGAAGTACTACAACTCATTGGCAATTACAACATCATACTTACATATATGGTGAATAATAATTCGTAAGTTCAATACGACCTTAGATTAATAATTAAATGTACAACTCTTCAATTGTTTACTAAATTAATTAGAAAATAATCAAAAAATCGATCAAGAATCTATATTTAAAAAATTCAATTAACACATTTTGAACCTACAACTAAGTTCATCATCAAGACAAATAAAAAGTCACAAAGACATGGACATATTATAATGAAGGAACATATTATAATGAAGGTTACCAATAGTAGTATTGTATGGAGCGATAAAAATATACATTATAGCCGTACATAAGATATACATAATAATTTTTGGGCATCAAACCTTTCATTGTCTTTTCAAATTATTATGATTTTTTTGGTTGTACATAGAAACCAGAGCCCTATTAAACAACCCACAACATAAAACTATATGAACTATAGGTTTTTTAATCTTAAATGTCTATTATTTTCCAGCTCATCATTAATGTGGTAGAAAGAAGTAGATCATTAATGTGGTAGAAAGAAGTAGATTTTTAGTGATTATTTAGGTTAGGTTCTTTGACATTACTAAACTTGCAAGAGATTTGAGATTTGAAGGCAACATGCTTTCTCTATGGTATTTTGATTCCTTTAATAGATGAATATCATAATTGTACCTTTTATATTTGTATTAATGAAAAGAAAAAAAAATTATGTAGAAAATAAATAGCCAAAGCACTCTTGTGGGAATCTCTAGGTTGGGAATCCATGACTTGGGAAAGAAAACCTAACAATAATATATCCTATTATATATCCTACTAAAAACTAGACATTAACAATAAACTAATAATTGTTTTAAACTCTAATAATTATCTTAAAAAAAAAAAAATACTTAATTGCTTTGTAGGTCTCACACTTTCTTTAGTTATTATTTAATTTGATTGATTTCTTAATAATAATAAAAAAATCGATAATAAATTAATTTATAAAAAAACCTAAGATGAAAAAATCACAATAAAGATTAAAAAATCCCTCATGCTAGTTTCCTATTTTGGTGTTTTCCTTTCCTCCATTAACAATTAGGTATTAAGAGTTTATTTACCCAAAATTTCTCTCAATTTCCTCTCCAAATCTCTCAATTTTCCTCCAATTTCTTTGAATGTTGCAAATATCCATTTGGTTACTCCAACTTGGTACCTTTGAATGCTCCAACTCTCTCCTTGGTTACTCAATTATAGGCTCCTCAATTACAATATGTTGCAAGGGAAGAAGTTTATTGTACTCAACTCTTCTATTAATGTAGTTTGTGGGTTGCAGGGGTGGGATGTCAAATATGTGAGGATTTTTGTGTGTAGGGTTAAGTTATGGTAAAACTTAAAAATAATTTCTAAAAAAATTATATATAATTTTACATGTTTTATATTTAATTTTAAATTATTAGATACATTAATTTTTACATATTTTTGTATTATATAAATATAGTATAAAATATAAAGCACAATTTATCATTAAATACATTAATTTTTACATATTTTTGTATTATATAAATATAGCATAAAATATAAAGCACAATTTATGTTGAAATATATTTTTTTGACATATGTTTCATTTTTATTTCATATAATAGAATATAATATGAATTTTATATGAAAATATACCTACACAAAATAAATGTATCGAATAACCTATGTTTATTATAATGAACACACCTTTATATAGGGTTGGGGTGTTAATGGTTGATTTGGGTTATTGGTAATAAATTGTCATATCATAAAATAAATATTCAAGCTAATGTATCATGGTCAATACTACCCATATAATGAACACACCTTTATATAGGGTTGGGGTGTTAATGGTTAGGGATTTGGGTTATTGGTAATAAATTTTCACATTTAATAATTGTTATATCATAAAATAAATGTTCAACTTGATGTATCATGGTTAATACTATCTACTCATTAATGATAGAATATTTGAATTGAAATTATAGGGATAATATTTTTTAAATGATATAATGACTGTTATATCATAAAATAAATATTCAACTTGATGTATCATGGTTAATACTATCTACTCATTAATGATAGAATATTTGAATTGAAATTATAGGCATAATATTTTTTAAATTAGATAATTATTTTTGGTAATGTGGTTATTTTTATTTTTTTAACAGAAGCTAAAGAAGATTGTAATAATATAAAGTCACGACCGAGGTTGTTAGTATATAGAAAGAGGTTGGTTAGAAGGGTAGACCAGCTGTATAATTTTTTTAGAAACTTTCAAAACTGAGCCTAGATAATTTTCAAACTGTACTGATTACATACTATGTTGTTCTTGTCTTAATTTAGATAATAAAAAAAAAAGATATATTTATGCAATTTTCCAAAACTAAGAACTTTCTTACTGGTCTTCTTAAACTTGATATTCTTCCGAAGGAGGTTCTAGTGCCACATTCAAGTCTGGACTACCAACTTCCTCATTCTGACTTTGGACTGTAGATCTAGGATATCTTGCGTCCAACCGAGCTTTTATTGTCTCCCCTTGTCGACGAAGGAAGTTGACTTCATCTTGTAGTTGACTGATTAGAGATCTGTGTTGAGCTAACGTTTCCATCGTGAAAACAAGAGTAGAGCTGTGGGAGTTAATACAGAGAGATAATTGTTGAGAGGTGGTGAAATTATCATCCACCAGCTCGTCCTCTGCATTCTCTCGGGCTTGTTGTTGAGCGTTCTCTTGAGCCATGCCTTTAAAGAAATCATTTTGGCTGAGGGAAATACCTCCAATCCAGCTCCAATTGAGAATACCTCTGACACTAGTGTTTTCAAATTTTCCTGGGGCAATACCTCCAACGTTATTCTAGTTGAGATTACCTGAGGGGCTTTGCCTTCCGAAATTCTTCTTGTCCGATAGGATTCGTCGAGATTCCTCTTCCTTGGCTGGAATCAATTCTGCAAGATCCCTAAGAGATTGAATGGAATAGTAAAACATGGGCATACCTTCGAATTTATTGCGATGCAGAGAAACCTTGATGCACGAATACAACCAACTATGAGAGAGCCCACGGATCAAGTGTCTTTCAAATGTTGAAGTGGCATGTACTGGATGATTTTCCTTGCTGGAGCTCATGATGATTGTATTTTCGCTTATCCTCATTGCAGGTGAAGAATTGGATGACCTGAAGCGGCAGAGTACTTTGTGCCATGGATTCCCATGGAGGAGGATCACATGGTGACTGATCCTTTCCATGAAATCAGTTATGGCTTGCTTCCTACAATTTCCCATGAGCCAAGTGATCCGAGGGTACGGATCTTCCCCTTTTATAACATTTCCCTTACTGCATGTGTCCTCCAGGTGTTGAGCCGTGAATATTCTGGAGCTAGGTGGAGATGAGGTGACAAGGGGCTTAAGCATTAGGGAGGTGTTGAGAATAGGACCCTCCCCTGAATGTTCATATGACCAAGGGCCATGTCGATTGCTTGGTTTGCCTTGATGTCAACTTCTTCATTATCTATGCAGGGGATGTGGATGAAGTTTGCTTGAATTGAGGATATAAGTGATTTGATCCTCTCAACGATTCTCTGCAGCTTGGAATTCTTTGGAGTGGTCCCTGTTGCAAAATTTTGTATTATGTTTTTTGAGTCCCCTACTATTGTGATATTGTTGAGCTTTCATTCCTGATCTAAAATCACTCATTGGTACATTGTGTAATCCCTTTCCATGTTGTTGGTATTTATGCCCAGGTTCCAAGAGAAATCTAGCATCCTTTTTCCTCTAGGGATATACAACACCCCCCCGCACCTGCCTCCCCTGGGTTGCATTTTTATGCTCCATCAAACAAAGGAGACATCCAACTTAGGACATTAACCAAAGATTGAAGTCTTGATGAGAGAGTTGAAGTCGTTTCAACATGATTTTTGTGGGGATTTTGAGGAGTGATTGGAAGTAAGATTTATTTTTTCCATCCACTTTTCTTCTTCTTTTGCGAATTGGTTGTCTGCCATTACTTTGAGTCTTCGAGAGGTAAGGTACTCTCCCATTTTTACTATCGCATGAGAAGAGACTGTGGAGGGGGAGATAAACTTCTCTTTGAAGATAATTTTATTCCTTGCCAACCAAATTTTCCAACAGACGAATTTTATTGAAGCTTTCCAGGTGTGGTGGAAGTTCGATTTTTTGTTGAAGGAGCCTTTGTAGGTTTTTCTCCTTTTTCCAATCAGGATTCTACAATTTGTTGGCCACGATATTTGTTGTATTAGTTCTGAGTAGACAATGTACAAAACTTGTTTGGCAAAATTGCATTTCAGGAAGAGATGTTCTGTGTTTTTGAAGTCTTGATTGCAAAGGGCACATCTGAAAGGCCCCATAAATCCTATTTTGATCATGTTATCCCCTGTTAAAAGTTTGTTATGGGCTAATTTCCATCCAAATATGTTGATCTTAGGAAGACCATCTGCACTCCAGATGTCTTTCCATATGGCTGATTTTTCTGGGAGATCATTATCAGAGAGGAGAGTTTAATACCCTTCCCTCACAATATAGCATGTTTCTCCCCATTCTCTTCTATCCTTATGAAGGAGGTGTACTGGGGTAGAGCCATTTATAATCACAAGAAAATGGCACAAGGAAATGAGCAGATTTGGAGGTACCTCTCCCAAGTTCCACCCCTTCTAGGTTCCATTACTATTCCATTCCGAGATTTCAAAGAGGGAGGCCTTCCCTTTGGAAGTTAACCAAGTTCTGAGAGTGCCCAGTGAGGGAATTCTAGATAATTTTCTCGAATCTGAAAAGAGATCATCCCAAATATTGATTTATTTTCCATTCCCTAGGCACCAAAGGAGACGATTCCTAATAAGCGGAAGAGAGACTCTTAGAAGTTTCCAAATAAGAGATCTTGTTTGCTGTGTTATATCTAAATCCAAGCATATTTGTTCGATTTTTTGAGAGGTATTTGTAGCAGGTTGCCTTCTTCCACCATTCATTGTCCCCTATGATCATTTTCCAAAGGATTTGTTCCCCTAGAGATACATTTACCTTTTCTGGACCTCGAATCTCAAGCTCTCCATTATCTTTTGGGGCCCAAACTGTGGACCAGTTTACCATATGAATTTTTTTCCCATTTTCTTTTCCCCCTTGCCAGAGGAATTTTCAAATCAGTCTAGCCATTGAATTTTTTATCCTTGATGGAGCGTAGAGGGTTGAGAATTGGAAGATTGGAAATGAAGATAAAATTGAATTTATCATAACAACCTTTCCAGCTGGGTTTAACCAGGTTGCTCCCCAAATTTTGAATTTCTTTTTGAGTTTTTGAAGGATCACTTTCCATGCTTCACTGGGGAGGGATTTTAGGCTGATAGACGTGCCTAGATACTTGAAATATTTCCAGTCTATAGAGAAGGGAAACTGTAAAGTGTTTGCAATTCTTACCATTATACTTGCTTTAGTGTGCCATGCATATATATGGATTTTGTGTTTATTTATAATTCCTCCTGAGGATTCTCCATATTGATATAGAACCAGTTTGAAACGGTTGGCCATGATTTTAGAAGCTCCTCCTAGCAGAAGAGTGTCATCAACGATTTGGGAATATTTATTCTTCTTACTTCCCTTGTTATCTTCAGTCCATGGATACTTCCATAGGCTCTTTCATACTCAAGCCTTCTGTTTAGATTTCCTGCCATGAGGACATATAGCATTGGGGAGAGTGGGCATCCATGTCTTAGACCTCTTGTGGCTTGGAATAATGGAGCAGTTCGTCCATTTATTAGGGGATTTATCCAGGGGTTTGAAATACAAGCTCCAATCCAGGAAATAAAGGAATGATTGAATCCAAATTTCTTTAAAACTTCAAACATGAAACTATGCTTGACACGATCAAAATCATTTTCCATATCGATTTTTATGACCATTACTTTTTCTCTATTGTTAAAACTGGAGTGGATCGCTTCCTGGACCAAATTTATATTATCCCAAATCTATATTTTTTCCACAAAACCACCTTGGTTTGGAAGGATGAGTTGTGGGAGAAGATGCTTTAGTCATTTTGCGATGATTTTTGCCAGAATTTTGTAAGAGACATTGCATAAAGAGATAGGGCAGAATCTATCAAAAGAGTTGGCATTTTTTTCCTTGGGGATCAAAGCTAGAAAAGAGGTGTTGGTTGCGCCTCCCATCTTGTAGGATTTTTGGACAAATCTTATCATATGAACAAGGTATTTTTTTATGATTTTCCAACACTTTCTATAGAAGAGAAGAGTAAATCCATCAGGTCCTGGGGATTTTTCTGGATTGAATTGATTTAGTACTTCTTTGACTTCATCCCCTGTGACCTCCTTGTTTAACTCTATGTTGTCCTCTTCTTTTACAATTGTGGGATGTGTTCGATGAACTGTTTGCTATGTTCTTGGTTATCTTCTCCTTCCTTGATATATAGATCCCCGAAATGAGAGGATGTTTCTTTTTTTATTTCCTCAAAGGAGTTTATTCGAGTTCCTGATTGTGTCTTTATTTCCTCCACATTATTCCTATATTGTCTTGCTTTGGCTTGCTTATAAAAGAAGGAGGTATTTGTTTCCTCTGCTTGAAGCCATAGTGCTCAAGATTTCAGTCTCCATTCCTTTTCTTCTTTGTGAAGCACCCTCATATAATTTTAGAAATGTTCTTTCTCCTGCATAATATGTCTGTTGTTGATAGTGTTTGTTTCCATTTCATCTTGTATATCTTCCATCTTCTTTTTGAAATTTTCTACTTCTTCCCTGGGTTTATAGGAGGAGGCTTTTATCCAATCCTTGATTGCTTGCTTGGTCCTTTTGAGATTTTGTTCCCAAATGTAAATTGGGGTCCCATCCACCTAGTTTGACCACATAGAGGAAATTAGGGGGAGGAAGTCTGACGAATCCATCCAAAGACGGTTGAATTTGAAGGGGATGGGGCCTAGATTTTCTTCTTTGTAAAAGGAGAGAGCTATTGGGAGATGATCAGAGATGCCCTAGGGGATAATTTGGGAAGAGATCTTGTCTGGTAATAAAATAAGTTAGCTATGTATGAGGAAACGGTCTAGTCTGGCTTCTATGTGACCCACTCCTAATCGCTTATTACTCTAAGTGTATT
Source organism: Picea engelmannii (assembly GCA_009831015.1). Taxonomy (NCBI): domain Eukaryota; kingdom Viridiplantae; phylum Streptophyta; class Pinopsida; order Pinales; family Pinaceae; genus Picea; species Picea engelmannii. Next base: position 860,177 of record ML778514.1, read on the forward strand.
TCCCTTTGTTTGGATGGACATCAAATAGATCCATCTCAGAGACCAGTTCCTCCATGTGTTCCCTAAATGGGTCCCTTACAATAGAACCTCCTATTTTCTCCTCTTGGTGAAGTGTAGTATTGAAGTCTCCAACTATGATGCAGTTATTATGTAATCCAACTTCTTTAGTCCTCATCAAAGACTCCCATCATTCTATTTTTTCCCAATAGTTATTAGGCATATATACATTAAAGATAAGATAGATGGTACTTGAGGGGAGATGTTTTAAATGGACCAAAACCCAGTGAGTTGATTCTAGCTTTTGATCCTCCTTGAGTACCGTGGTGTTCCATACTATGCAGATCCCTCCTAGTGCTCCTCTAACATTTAGGGCTACTCCATCGTTTACTTTCCAGATTTGTTTCATTTCTCGTAGGGCCTCTGTTTCTTGCATTTTGGTCTCCCGAATTAGGAGAATATGGGGCCTTTCAGTTTTGATTAATTTTCCCATTGCTTCCTTTTTTTCCCTTTGTCCCAATCCCCTACAGTTCTAGGAGATTACCTTCATTACTTACTTGTGTGTTTGGTTGCCCCCCCTTTCATGGGATGATTTTTTCCTTTTGATGTGGGAGCTTTCCCGTTTTTCCCTTCTTTCTTAAGAACTTCTTCCAGCGTGGGCTAGATTCCTAGTTCTTTGTCTTGATTCGCTACGTTTTCCCTTTTGATTTTATTTGTTTTCCTTCTTGCTTTTGAGGTTTTGGTACTTTTTGGGATCTCTTGATCTTGATCTTCCCCTGAGTCTTCTTGTCTTTCATCTTCCGGTCTTGGGTAGGGGTCCACAAGGTGAGTAACAACTGGCTCATTTTGCTGCAATGAGGGATCTAGGTCTGGATCTGGTTGTCTCTGTATCTCTTATGTAGCTTCTTTTGCATTTACTATTTCTTCTTCCAAATTTTCAAGTGGATCATACATGTTTTTTTTACTTTCGTCATCATTATTTCCCACCAACGGGGATTTCCCCTTGAGTGGGGATGGTGGCTTGGAATTTCCCCTTATGTCCTATGGCTAAGGTCCCGGCGTGTTTGTCATTTTCTTCCTTTTGGTTGGCTTCCATTATTCTTTCTCTTTGTCCTCAGGTTGATATGTTATTGCCTTGGGGCAATTTTTTGCAAAATGGTCATACTCATGGCAAGCTTTTCACTTAAATGGGAGTTGTTCGTAATCGACAATTTGAATATATATGACCACCCATCTAGGGTAAGTTGGATTGCCTCTAGTAGTCCTTTTTCCAGATCTACTTCTACATAAAGGCGAGCATAGGATTGGAGTTTGTCACGTGGTTCGACATGCCAATGAATATTCCTAGGGCATTCCCAATATTTTTTATGGTCTCGTCATTCCAACAGTGGAGAGGTAAGAAGGGAAAACGAACCCAAACTGGGACTGTAGATGGAATGCCATTTTCAGGGCTAAAATCTGGGGTGCATCTGTTCAAATACATTCCTCTGGAGCCCATGAAGTATGGACCATTTCTAAAAAGCAGATCTCGATCAACTTTATTTTCAAAGAGGAAGACATAGAATCCCTTACCACATAAAGTTGTTGACATTTTCCCCTTTATCATTTTTTTCCAATTCTGATCCAGCCATTGAGCCATTTCTCTTGGAGAGGGCTAGATACCCATAAACTGTTCGATCAATCCATTTTCTGTCAGTATAAGGGCGAACGACCGGGAGGAGGGGGAATGGACTGGCACCTTCATGATCTCATCTAACTTCTTGATGAAATGCGATTGGGGTGGTCCTTTTGTGGTTTTCAAGTAGGAGGAAATGAGGGACTAGAACGCGTCGATGTTTGGATGCGGCGGGGGTTGCGGGGGGGCTCCTCCCCCCGAACCAAAAGACATTGGGCAACTGTAGCCAACCGCAGAAACCCTAGCTAGGAAGAGAGGCTCAAGAAGCACGTTGGGTTAACCTTAAAAAACTCATAATATTTTTGAAAAATAAACATCAAACTAATATTTTCACACACATTTTACCTGGTAATATGTTTATTATAATGAACACACTTTTCTATATATAATATAAGGTTAGGGGTGTTAATGATTAAGGATTTGAGCTATTGAATTATTCGTAATAAATTATCGTATCATAAAATAAATATTCAAATTAATGTATCATAGTCAATACCACTCGTAATAAATTATCATATCATAAAATAAATATTCAAATTAATGTATCATAGTCAATACTACCCACTCATTAATAATAAAATATTTGAATTAAAATAGTAGAGATAGTATTTTCTAAATTAGACCAAAAAATAAAAATAAATGGTAATGTTTATTAACCTTAAACTATTCATAATCATGTAACATTTCCTTTAATATCGATTCAACATAAGATAACAATAAACTGATATACTCGATTTTATTATTCTACCATGAGGAAAAATTGTTGTTTATCAATTTTGTGAAGTTTTTTTTTATTAATGCACAAAGCCCACTTTATAATTATATCTTTACATTACATTGATTGAGATGTTAGCAACTTTGGTTTTCCTTTGAGCTATGGGACTTCCTCCCATTCAACATTTTCATTAGTAGTTGTAGTAGGCGAGTATAATTAAAAGAATCCACTCTACTAGATTTTGCAATTATGTTTCACTTTTCAAACATTTTTCAATATGTGATGTGTTTCCATGTGAGTATGTTGAAAATTTATATTTGATTTTATTTAAATTATATTTCTTTTTAAGATCTCCTCTCCATGCAACGATTCTATCCATTATTAATTTGTTTCCAACTATTTGTTTTTTATTTTATTCATATACACAAGATTTTATAATTTTATATTTAATTTTTTTATAGTAAATATGAATACAAATAATAAGGAAAATTACATTACTACTATTTGTTTTTATTTTGTCCACATTCACAAAATTTTATAGCTTTATATTTGATTTATTTATTAATTTCTTTTATAGTAAATAATAAGGACACAACCCATGGTAGATGTTGATTCGATAACAATACCAAAACATGGGTGTGCTCTATCATCATTCAAATCCCGTGGATGGGTTTGAATATGACACCACCTACGTCATCTTCTTCTTTTGATTTATATTGTATCTTAATCATGTAGCATATATAAAAAATTGTTTTTCTAATGAGGTTTCATACTTGTTTCATACTTATGCGGTAGGCTCATAGTCTTCTCCATCGAGGGCTTAGCCTCATCTCTCCAAGATTACTAGCTTCTCCTCTTAACTATATATATATATATATATATATATATATATATATATATATATATATAATCTCTTCTAACAATGCGAAAATGTCCTTGATTTTTCTTTGAAATTTTGATTGTGTTATTTGGTTTCTACAATATTGTAATTTTAGTACAATTTCTTGTTGAGAAACCTTGATATGAAAAAGTCTACGTGGTAAGTTAAGTAACTTCTTTTGTGTATTAGAAAACAAAATTTTTGAATGATTCTTGAGCTCATTATTTTTCTTGGTTAGCTATTTGATAATGTTGTGAAATTTATTTACTTTTTTATTCATTAAAAATGCATTTCATGATATATGATTAAGTCTTTCTTGAACCTTTTTGTTTTTTTGCCCACAACTTAAACAAAATGAATGTCATAATTAATCATTTGCATTTCATTCAAATGTCATAATCAATCATTTGCATTCTCTACGGTATTTAGATTCATTAGTCTATTAGAGTGTTGTATTACACATTGTCCCTTATGGTACAACAATATATTGATTTATTTTGTAGCATTTGTAGCCTTTTAAGGTACCATTGTACTCTTTGCATTCTTGTTCCAAAATCGTTTTGTGAAATTGTCGTGTACCCATACATAACATATATTTGTACATGAGTTATTTTGTTCATAATCTCATTAATCTAATGTTTGATTTATTAATAACTCATCAATAAGTTAGTTGAGAGTTGTTATTTATACTCGTTAATGATTCATGACTAAGTTAGTGGAAAGTTGATTAATTGAGAGTTGTATTAAAAGAGGTCTCTCCCCTCACTTGTCATCATCCAATCTATTATCAATCAATGAAATGCAACTTTTCTTTTTCAATAGAGAATTACATGGAGATGCCTTCATATTTTAAGAATTGTAGGTGTATTCAAACCCTTGGTGTGCAATTACTCTTATTACTCTTGTTATTTGACATTGTGATTTATTTCCCTTTATTATTCAAGTAGTTCCACTTTGGATATTTGAAACATTGGAAGGTGTATCATAGGTTTAGTCCAATTTATTTTTGTTGTGTGTTTTTAAACAAAAGAAAAAAAAATAGAGAAAAAACTTAGAGAACCAGATTGCACACTCAAAAATCTATTTTCATTATTAAATCACACAAATATTTATACATCAAGATTTGTCTCAAGATAGGCACACACTCTTAATAACTCTAACAACCTGTTGAGAGAATATCTCAACCACACACTAAAATATGATCTGATAGTTTGAGAAGATCTCTCACAATTAACTAGATCTAACAAACCCAAACCAACTCTACTAAAGTAAGCATTAACTCTAACACCCTCCCTTAATGCTTACATCACAAATAACAATATTGAAATCACATAAAAACATTTTGAACTTTGATCTTTTTCTGCTCTGGTCTTCATCAACATTTATACCCACTCTAAAATCTCATAGACTACGCTCTTTCTCAACCATTAACTTTGAGCTATCACTTGATCCATTTAAGATACAATTGCTTATGACCATCGATGACGTATTTGTAGGACCAATGATTCTTGACATACCCTGAAGAATAGTCTAGATATTGAATCATTCTATTGACATACTTCCATCTATTGAAGTACGTGGTCTTTTGTTGTATTCGCTAGTTATATAGGAGAGTAGTCTAGATACTGAACGTATCCAACAATCAATCTTACAAAGTGACCTATTACAAACTCACAAACACAAACTGCACATATAACCAATGATCGTTGTTTTTGGGTTACCGAATACTCCAAGAACCACAAGCTCGTAACAACGTGTAGACATAATCAAACCAGTGAACATGTTCTTACATGGCACTAAAGTATGTCAAGAATCACCGATTTGAATTATGTTACCTTGTTCTATGAGTCGTTCTTCAAAGATTTCACAAACAAATAATAAATGCTAATACCTACTTGCACTAATTCAAATGCTGCTACTAATTCTATTCTGGAAATACAAATCCACTTACACACAATAATACAACAAAGACTTGTGTCATGTTCTCATAGCACTGATGCCACACAAACACGTAGTGCCATCCTTTATGCAATAATTTCATTAAGAAAAACTTTGACATGACTACTATGGTGAAGCAAGTTGACAAAATAATCAAATCTCCAAAAATGTGAACTTTCTCTTAACCACCCAAAACTCATAACTCTTCACATCTGTGCGAAGGGTTTGCTCTTTAACTCCAAAGTTGATCCAACAATCTATACTAGAAATTAGTAAAATCACCATCATTAATTTATTTTAATATTAATAAAGCAGTTGATTAACATTGTGTTGGTACTTGTAATTTAGGATGAAATCCTTGGCCTTGATGTGAACATAACTATGAATGTATTGAGATCTTGCTAGAGAAATCCCACTGTGAAGCAAGTGGTCGTCACATCGTCATCCTTTATGTTTAAAAATAAAAACGATTATGATACATATGTACCACTTGATGAGTCCAACTGGAGTTCTGATCACTCTAGCAATGACAAGGTGTGAGATTCCTCTGCATTGGACGACGCTTGCTCTTCTTCTTCTCAGACTACAAACAATGAATTGGTTCCAGTGTGCCAAACAACTAAGCCGCCTTGACGTCCTTCAAAGTATCCGTCAGCTCTGGTGGCCTTCTTTCGTATCTGTTCGACCCCCTTGCAACAAGTACACGTGTGCTCTAACCCAATGAGGATGGAGTGAAATCAAATATGCCAACAAATCTCACTCAAGCACACAAAAAACTAAAAAACATTTCAACACTCCTACGCTAACCTAATCCTTACATATTTAAAGAGAATCGACTCTTACATCTTCCTGGCCCTCCCGTGCGGGAGTTAAGCCAAAACCGACTCCGATAACAACTTAGAGAACCATATTGCACATAGAAAAATCTATTTTCTTTATTAAATCACACACATATTTATACATCAAGTTTTGCCTCAAGATAGACACACACTCTTAACAACTCTAACAACTTGCTGAGAGAATATCTCAACCACACACTAAAATAAGATCTGATAATTTGAGAAGATCTCTCACAACTTACTAGATCTAAAAAACCAAACCAACTCTACTAAAGTAAGCATTATCTCTAAAAAAAAATAGGGTTGTGATATTTAGAATATATTTTGAAACTTTTCTAGCAAAATCTTCAAAAACAAATTGTAAATTCGCAATATTATAATTGAAAGAAATGGGTTTTTTCAAGAAAACCATTCAAATAAAAAGTTGTATAACCAATATATTAAGGTTTCAAAATATGTTATCTTTTTGTGCAATTATTTTTATTATGCTTGTTTTTTTGACATTGTTATTTATTTCCTTTTATTATTCAAGTAGTTCCATTTTGGATATTGAAACATTGGGAGGTGTATCATAGGTTTAGTCTATTTCACTTTTGTTGTGTGTTTTTAAACTAAAAAAAAAGAGAAAATAGAGAAAAATATGGTTGCCATATTTGGAATATATTTTGAAACTTTTCTAGCAAAATCTTCAAAAACAAATGAAGAAAATATAATAATTTAAAATCAAGCAAATATATAAAGTTGTAGAAAAACATACATTCAAGAAAATAAGAAGATAAAAACCCAATTAATATGGATCTCCACATATGAGTATTTTGTGAAACAATATGAGATGTATCTTTGTAGAAAGAAAGTCTTCCCACATTTGTTGGTTATTTTGTTAGACAATATGAGTACTAAAATGAGATGCATCTTCTACAAAAAGTTGTAGAAAGAGTCTTCCCACGTTTAATAACAACTATGACACATATATTTGTAGTTAATTTTGATAAAAAAAAAGAATAAAAATTAAAATATAAAAAATAAAAAGAAGTAAAAGATATAATTTCAAAAACTGAATTTCCACACTTTTTTTTTTTTTTTTAATTAATGATGAATGTCTTTATATGAAGACCACCATTACAACAATGCTACAATAGCTCCCTCTTCCTCTTTAGTAGAATGTCAGACAAGAATATCAACATAGTGATAATGGCATAAACATGTCCATGATCCCATTGTGCAGTTATCAATCATCAGTATTGGAATCTTTTGTAGTGTAATTGACACTCCTTTTCTGTACTGGTTGGTAATCAACTTCAAAATGGAACATAGAGACATAAGTCCAATTCTTATGGAACAATAGAGACACAAGTCCAATTCTTCTGGGAAAAGTTTTGGAATAACGGCCTTAAAATAATGTATTATCAAACAGTGGTTTGAATATTCTCTATGTGACACTGGAAACAACACTGGAAATAACCATAGCTGAAGAACACAGCACAGCACAATCAACAATGGTAAATGGCAACTGCAATGGCACAGCCAATAGGGAATTTGAAGAAGGCGGTGATGATATCGGCGGAGATCCACGGTGCCGAAGCCACTCGCACAACTCTTACTAAATATGCAACATACCTTGAAACCACTCTCCCAACTACTCCTAATTATGTAACCCATGTAGCACAAGAAGATCAACAGCAACCTTATGGCACTGGCAATCGCAACGTCATTGTCAGATCACTGTCCAAGCAGGGCCGACTGCAAGAAGCTCTTCACAGCTTGAATCAAATGACATACCGAGGCATTATTTCTGTAGAGCCGGATACTTATGCCTCTGTCTTAAAATCTTGTATTAACGAGAAATCTCTGCCAGAGGGAAAACTAGTCCATGCCCACATCATTCACGCAGGCTTAAAGCCAAGCACATTTTTAGGCAACGCTCTTGTGATCATGTATACCAAGTGTGGGAATCTGGCCGATGCTCGCAGAGTTTTGGATCAAATGCCTGTGCGTAATGTGGTTTCATGGACTGCTCTGATTTCAGCATACGCCAAACATGGCCACAACGAGGAGGCATTGGCGTTGTTTTATGAAATGAAACGAAAAGGAGCCCAGCCGAATGAGTTTACATTCGTCGGCACTCTATCAGCATGTGCCAACATGGGGAAGAGGGTGCTGACACACGGGAAGGGGATCCATGAAGAGATAAAGAGGATTGGGTGTCAGGTTAATGTGTTTTTGGGGAGTGCACTTGTGGATATGTATGTTAAAGGTGGGAGTATCGAGGATGCACGCGATGTGTTTGACAAAATGCATGAACGAGATCCGGTATTGTGGAATACGATGATTGCAGGATATGCACGGATCGGGAACGTTGAGGAGGCTAAGGAGCTGTTTGAGAGAATGCCTGAGCGAAATGTGGTCTCATGGACTACCATGATTGTAGGGTATGCACAGCATGGGCAGATTGCAGAAGCGCTGAAGCTGTTTCGGAAGATGCCTGAGCGGAATGTGGTCTCTTGGAATGCAATGATTGCAGGATATGGGCAGAGTGGGCTTGTGGACGAGGCCTTGAAGCTCTTTAGGAAAATGCCAGCGCGGAATGTGGTGTCGTGGACTACGATGATTACAGGGTATTTGCAGAATGGGTTTGTGGATCAAGCCCTGAAACTGTTTGTGGAAATGCCTGAACGAGATGTGATTTCGTGGAATGCAATGATTTCAGGATATGCACAGAATGGGCATGTTGATAAAGCCCTGAAGTTGTTTCAGGAAATGCCGGAAAAGAATGTGGCCGCGTGGAATGCAATGATTGCAGGATATGCACAGAATGGATATTATGGAGCAGCCCTGGAGCTTTTTCAACAGATGCGACGAGCAGGAGTGAAATTAAACTTGGAGACTTTTGCAAGTGTTCTCTCTGCATGTGCGAACTCGGCAGCTCTGGAACAAGGCATGGAAATTCACGAAGACATTATTAGAAGTGGATTGCAGGTTGATGTGTTTGTGGGGAACGCGCTTGTTGACATGTATGCTAAATGTGGGAGTTTAGGGAATGCACGCAAACTGTTCGACAGAATGCCTGGACATGACGTAGTTTCATGGACTGCAATGATTGCAGGATATGCCATGCACGGTTTTGGCAATGAGGCCCTTCAACTCTTTGAACAAATGCAATGCTCAGGTATGAAACCAGACCATGTCACCTTTGTGGCTGTTCTGTCTGCGTGCTGCCATGCAGGCCTTGTGGAGGATGGCTGGCGATACTTCAATTCCATGAGTCGGGATCATCGAATCACGCCGATAATGGAGCACTACTGCTGCATGGTTGACCTTCTGGGCCGGGCTGGGCTCCTGCATGAGGCACAAGACTTTATCAACAAAATGCCAATTGAACCTGATGCTGCTGTGTGGGCATCAATGCTTGCTGCCTGTAGAATACAGACAAATATAGATCTCGGAGAATATGCTGCAGAACGCCTGTTTGAGTTGGAGCCTAAAAATGCCACACCTTATGTTCTGCTGTCAAACCTGTATGCAGCCGCCGGAAGGTGGGATGGAATTGAAAAGGTGCGAAAATTGATGAAAGACCGGAAAGTTAAAAAGAAGCCAGGATGCAGTTGGATTGAGGTCAATAAACAGTTACATACTTTCCTTGTAGGAGACAGATCACACCCACAGACAGAGGAAATTTTAGCGGAATTGAAGAGATTATCTGGGCAGATGAAGGAAGAAGGGTTTTTGCCTGACACAAACTATGCACTGAATGATCTAGAGGAGGAACAGAAAGAAGATATTCTCTGCTATCACAGTGAGAAGCTAGCAATTGCATTTGGGCTGATCAACACATCCCCTGGAACACCCATCCGAATCGTAAAGAACCTTCGAGTATGTGGTGATTGCCACTCTGCTACCAAGATCATCTCCAAGATAGCTGCACGAGAAATTGTTGTGAGGGATACTCATCGCTACCATCATTTCAAGGATGGACAATGTTCTTGTGGAGATTATTGGTGATGCTAAGTAAAAATAGTAATAATGGTGGGCTTGCATTACAAATATGGTAGCCATGGACTATGAGCTGCTGTTTTTGTTTTGCAATGTGTAACATTAGGAGATGAAGTATATGTTTTAGGTTTAGACTGGAGTATAAGAAAGCCTCTCCCAAGAATGCCATTGGCTGCTTGAGTTATCTTCAATCCTATGGATAAAGCAAAGATAGTGTTTTTCATCTTGGATTCGAAATTTGGTTCCTCATTACCAGTTAGAATTACCTGACTTTGGGAAGGCTTATGGAGCAGCTCTTCATCCAAAAGTTCTTATTTGGAATCTTAGATGGATTTTCATCTCAAGTACAACAGTGTCTAAGTTGGATACACATTTCATGCCTAGAAGAGGGCATACTCTACACTGATTCAAAGCCATTTTGGTAAGCATACAACTTTGTACTATTTACACAGCTTGTTTTATTTTCCCAAGAGGTAAAAGAATTTTTTCATTTTTTTCATAAATATCTGACACATATAAGTCCAATCCTTCAAACAGAAAACTTTGCTTTTCTTGTCCATTGCCTCCTCCATCCAAACCTTGGGTTAGTATTTCAACTGACTTGGTCTGGGTTTTTTGGCAACAATTCAACAGAATAACCACTTGTAATGGTTGAATGCATCGGGAAAATTTTCAAGTCCATTTGTTATTCTAAAATTGACGGAGTACTCAATTTATGATTTAAATGTCTGCCACCCTCAAATTAATTATCTAGCAAAGTTTGAGTACCATACCCCAATCTAAGTCCTTAGAATTTTCAATTAAGCCTCTCCTTCCATGTAGGATTTGACCCTTGCCTATATTTAGCATGCAAAAAATGGATTTGTCAATCTCATTCCTCTTTTAACATTTGTATTGCCTTTCAGTCCCTTGGGCTTTATGAACTAGTTTGGTCCTTCACCTTTTTTACAACTTTAAAACCTGGAAAGATGAAGATAAGGCCAGACCTTTTAAATCTACCTTCATTACTTTAGAGTATAGCCTCTGATGTCTTCAAGAGTATGAAAGAACAGGAAAAAGTAGTTCATGGATTGAGGAGTACAATTAATTCAAAGTTGGTGACAAAGTTTAGCTTATCTTAGATAAATGAAGATCATGTGATTCAAATTCTTATCACATGGTTAAGCCTTTGTGGTATGGTCTCTACAACATTATTAAGTACAGCAGGGAGAATACTTTTAATCTTGATCTACCTCCCCATCCAAGCATTCATGATGTTGTTGAGCTCCTCACTTTGTATGAAGATTTCACCTTGGAGACAAAGGATCTAGGGATCCATCGACAAAAAGTCTTACCATAAGTTTCCAACTCCCACTTTAGTTTGATATCATCTTTGACCCCACGGTTGAGATCACATGGCATGCTTCTTTTTCTGCATAACTTATGGTGAACTAGGGATAACTTCATTAACTAGCCCTATAAATTTCACATAGCAAATGTAACAACGTTTTCTTTTCCTCTTAAGAACATTGGAGCCCAATGCCTTTACTTGGTCACTGATACGCAACCATAGGACACTAGAACATCCAATACATATTGGATGAGAGAAACACTATCTAATATGATGGAGAACACAAGGAAAGATAAAGAATAGTGGGGCGATTAGAGTAATGGCACATCATTAGAAGCACTATCTAATGTGATGGAACACTTAAGGCACGATAAAAAGCATGGGGACGATCATAACAGTGACACATCATTACATATATAAGGCATCATATCTCATGATGAGATATATCTCAAGAGTGAGATCATCACGCAACAAGGGAAGACCTACAGGTGAAAGGAGAAGAGGGGGTGGTGCCTTTCATCCATTGGCAATGTTTCTCCCATGATTGAAGAACATAAAGAAAATGAAGTTTGTCTAGAAGGAAGGTCATTGTAGTGGAAGTAAATTGGCCTAGATGAAGGGTAAGGACTTGTAAGGTGGAAAGGTAATGGAGGAAGGAGTAGGGAAGTCCATTAAAGATGTTGAAGATGTAGACACAACGAAGTCTAAGTGAGGGCATCCTTGGCTAGTGGTTTGGAGATAAATGAGAGTCATAAGAGAGCCTTTAAGATGAGACACCCAAGTTGGTGATGGAAAAACTCAAAACATAAGTAAAGGTGAGGAGATGAGTACGAAAAATTATTGAGAAGTAGAGGTGGAAGATAAGTCACTGTTTTTCTTGGAAGAACCAATAGATGCAAGATCCAATAGGAGTATATACAAGGCCATTGTGGGAATGCAATGACACATTAAATGGAAGAAAACTATTCCAAATAAACAATATATTTTATAAATTCTTCGATGATCGTATTACTATATATATATATATATATATATATATATATATATATATATATATATATACAAGAGAATGAAAGGGTTGCAACCCTATGAATGGATAATAAAAGACCGAATGAATAATAAACAATTAATCCGTTAATTAATTTTAGACTCGTTACATGTCATCCCCTCTAAAAAGGTGTGCTTGGATCTAAATTCCTCATTCTCTCATGCAACTTCATCTTGAGGAAGATTTTTCCATTTGATAAGATATTCATTGGCATTTCTGGAACAAAGGACCTTAGTTCAGATTGCTCAGATACCTTCGTGAATGA
>ML778515.1:8768-27177 GCA_009831015.1 Picea engelmannii
ATTCCAATGTGGGGGAAAGCTAGTGCGTGCTAGCTTTCCCCCTGGTGGAATGATGTTGTTCCAGATACGCTTATGCTTGTGCAAGATGGAAAGCTAGCACGTGTTAGCTTTCCCCCATGGTGTAATGATGTTATTCGAGATGCGCTTGTGTTTGTGCAATACAGAAAGCTAGCATGCCCTAGATTTCCCCCATGGTGGGATGATGTTCGAGATGCGCTTGTGCTTGCGTGAGAGGGAAAGCTAGCACGTGCTAGCTTTCTCCCACTGTGGAATGATGTTGTTCAGGTGTGCTTGTGCAAGATAGAAATATAGCACGTGCTAGCTTTCCCCCACAATGGAATGATGTTGTTCGTGATGCACTTGTGCTTATGCAAGACGAAAATCTAGCACAGTAGCTTTCCCCCATGGTGGAATGATGTTGCTCGAGATGCATTTGTGCTTGTGCAAGAGGGAAAGCTAACATGCGCTAGCTTTCCCCCAAGGTTGAATGATGTTGTTTGAGATGTGTTTGTACTTGTGCAAGAGGGAAAACTAGCACCACAAGCACAAGCTAATCTTGAACATCATCATGCCAACGTGGGGGAAAGCTAGCGCGTGCTAGCTTTCCCCCTAGTGGAATGATGTTGTTCGAGATACGCTTGTGCTTGTGAAAGATGGAAAGCTAGCATGTGTTAGCTTTCCCCCATGGTGTAATAATGTTATTCGAGATGCGCTTGTGTTTGTGCAAGATAGAAAGCTAGCATTCCCTAGATTTCCCCCATGGTGGGATGATGTTCGAGATGCGCTTGTGCTTGCGTGAGAGGGAAAGCTAGCATGCGCTAGCTTTCTCCCACTGTGGAATGATGTTGGTCAGGTTTGCTTGTGCTTGTGCAAGATAGAAAGCTAGCACACGCTATCCCCACAGTGGAATGATGTTCTAGATGCACTTGCGCTTTTGGAAGAGGTAAAGCTATCACTCACTAGCTTTCCTTGATGGTGGAATGATGTTGTTTCAGATATGGCTGTGCTTCTGCAAGAGGGAAACTAGCTTTCCCCCACAGTGGAATGATGTTATTCGAGATGCGCTTATGCTTGTTCAAGAGGGAAAGCTAGAATACGCTAGATTTCCCCCACGGTGGAATGATGTTGTTTGAGATGAGTTTGTGCTTGTGCAAGAGGGAAAGCTAGCATGCGCTAGCTTTCTCATGGCTGGAATTATATTTTTTGAAATGCTCTTGTACTTGTGCAAAAGGGGAAGTTAGCATGCACTAGCTTTCCCCTTCGATAGAATGATGTTGTTTGAGATGTACTTGTGCTTGTGCAAGACAGAAAGCTAGCACAACATGCGCTAGATTTCCCCAACGATGGAATGATGTTCGAGATACGTTTGTGCTTGTGCAAGACGAAAAGCTAGCATGTGCTAGCTTTCTCCCACGGTGGAATGATGTTGTTCAAGATACACTTGTACTTGTGCAAGAGGGAAAGCTAGCACGCACTAGCTTTCCCCCACAATGGAATGTTGTTGTTCGAGATGCGCTTGTAATTTTGCAAGAGGGAAAGCTAACACGTGCTAGTTTTCATCCACAGTCAAATAATGTTCGAGATGTACTTGTGTTTGTGCAAGAGGGAAATCTAGCACGCTGGAATGATGTTGTTCGATATGTGTTTGTGCTTGTATAAGAGGGAAATTTAACAGGTGCTAGATTTCCCCCACAGTGGAATTATGTTCGAGATGCACTTCTGCTTGTGCTTCTGCCAGAGAGAAAGCTAGCATGCGCTAGCCTTCCCCCATGGTGGAATGATGTTGTTCGAGATGTACTTGTGCTTATGCAAGAGAAAAAGATAGCATGCACTAGCTTTTCCCCATAGTGGAATGTTGTTGTTCGAGAAATGCTCATGCTTTTGCAAAACAAAAAATAACACGCGTTAGCTTTCCCCCATTGTGGAATGATATTGTTCGAGATGAACTTGTTCTTGTGAAGGAGGGAAAGCTAGCATGCGCTAGATTTCCCTCACGGTGGAATGATGTTATTCGATATGCATTTGTGTTTGTGCAAGAGTGAAATCCATCACGCGCTAGCTTTCCCCCACGGTGGAATGATGTTGTTCGAGAAGTGCTTGTGTTTTTATAAGAGAGAAAACTATCACCCCCATGAGGGAATGCTGCTTGAGATGCGTTTACGCAAGAAAAAAAGCTAGCATGCGCTAGCTTTGCCCCATAGTGGAATGATGTTGTTCAAGATATGTTTTTTCTTAACAACATCATTCCACCGTGGGGGAAAGATAGCACGTGCTTTCTTTCCCTCTTGCAAAAGCGCAAGCACATATGGAATTACATCATTCCAATGTGGGTGAAATCTAGCACGTGTGAGTTTTCCCTTTTGCACAAGCACAAACACATCCGCTAGCTTTCCCCCACAATGGAATGATGTTGTTCCAGATGTGTTTGTGCTTGTGAAAAAGGGAAAATTCGCATGGGCTAGCTTTCCCCCATAGTAGAATGATGTTGTTCCAGATGTGCTTGAGCTTTTGCAAGAGGGAAAGAAAGCATGCACTAGCTTTCCCCCACGGTGGAATGATGTTGTTTGAGATGAACTTGTGTTTCTAGAAAAGGGAAAGCTAACATGCACCTAGCTTTCCACACAATAGAATGATGTTATTCAAGATGCGCTTGTGCTTGTGCAAGACGTAAAGCTAGAACACTCTAGCTTTCCATCATGATGGAATGATGTTGTTCGAGATGTACTTGTTCTTGTGAAGGAAAGAAAACTATACAAGAGGGACAACTAACACACACTAGCTTTCCCCCACGGTGGAATGATGTTGTTCGAGATGCACATGTGTTTGTTCAAGACAAAAAACTCGCACACGATAAATTTCCCCCACGGTGGAATGATGTTGTTAAAGATGTATCTGTGCTTGTGCAAAAGGGAAAAATAGCATGCGCTAGCTTTACCCCATAGTGGAATGATGTTTGAGGTGCACTTGTGCTTTTGCAAGAGGAAAAGCTAGCACACTCTAGCTTTCCCCCTTAGCGGAATGGTGTGTTTCGAGATGCACTTATGCTTGTGCAAGACTGAAAGCTAGCACATACTAGCTTTCCCCTCGGTGGAATGATGTCGATTTCATTTGTGCTTGTGCAAGAGGGAAAGATAACACGCGCCAACTTTCCCATGGGTGGAATTATATTTTTTGAGATGCGCTTGTACTTGTGCAAGAGGGAAAGTTATCACACACTATCTTTCCCCTTCAGTGGAATAATATTGTTTGAGATGTACTTGTGCTTATTGAAGACGAAAAGCTAACACAACATGCACTAGCTTTCCCCCACATTGGAATGATGTTCAAGATGTGTTTCTGCTTTTGTAAGAGGGAAAGCTAGCACATGTGCTAGCTTTCCCCCATGGTGGAATGATGTTGTTCGAGATATGCTTGTTCTTGTGCAAGAGGGAAAGCTAGCATGCACTAGCTTTGGGATGCGCTTGTGCTTGTGAAAGAGGGAAAGCTAGCATGCACTAGCTTTCCCCCATGGTGGAATGATGCTCGAGATGCACTTGTGTTTGTGTAAGAGGGAAAGCTAGCATGCATGCTAGCTTTCCTCCATGGTGGAATGATATTTTTCGAGATGCGTTTGTGCTATAGAGAAAGATAACATGTGCTAGCTTTCCCCCATGGTGGAATGATCTTGTCCGATATGTACTTGTGCTTGTGCAAGATGGAAAGTTAGCACACACTAGCTTTCTCCCATGGTGCAATGATGTTCGAGAAATGCCTATGCATGTGCAAGAAAAAAAGCTAACACGATGGAATGATGTTGTTCGATATGAACCTGTGCTTGTGAAGGAGGAAAAACTAGCAGGCGTTAGCTTTGCCACATGGTGGAATGATGTTATTCGATATGCATTTTTGTTTGTGCAAGAGGGAAAGCTAGCATGCGCTAGCTTTCCCCCATGATAGAATGATGTTTGAGATGTGTTTGTGCAAGATGGAAAGCTAGCACGCGCTAGCTATCCCCCACAGTGGAATGATGTTGTTCCAAATGTGTTTGTGCTTGTGCAAAAGGGAAWRCTTGCACACACTAKCTTTCCCSCAYAGTGGAATGATGTTGTTCGAGATGCRCTTRCACTTTTGCAAGTGGGAAAGAAAGTACGCGTTAGATTTCCCCCACGGTGGAATGATGTTGTTCGAGATGCACTTATGCTTCTGCGAGAGGGAAATATGTTGTTCGAGATGCACTTGTGTTTGTGCAAGATGGAAATCTAGCACACGCTAGCTTTTCCTCATAGTGGAATGATGTTGTTTGAGATGTGTTTGTGTTTGTGCAAGATGGAAAGCTAGCACACACTAGCTTTCCAATGGGTGGAATGATATTTTTCTAGATGCACGAGCTTTGCCCCACAGTGGAATGATATTTTTCAATATGTACTTGTGTTTGTGCAAGGCGGAAAGCTAGCACATGGTGGAATGATGTTGTTTGAGAAGCGCTTGTGCTTGTGCAATATGGAAAACTAGCATGTGCTAGCTTTCCCCCACGATGGAATGATGTTAGAGATGCATTTGTATTTGTGCAAGAGGGAAAGCTAGCACTTGTTAGCTTTCCCCAACAATGCAATGATGTTGTTTGAGATGCAGTTGTGCTTATGCAAGAGGGAAATCACTAGCTTTCCCCCATGGTGGAATGATGTTATTTGAGATGCTCTTGTGCTTTTGAAAGAGGAAAAGATAGCACACGCTAGCTTTCCCCCACATTGGAGTAATGTTGTTCGAGATGCCCTTGTGTTTGTGCAAGAGGGAAAGCTAGCACTCTTGAATGATGTTATTCGAGATGTGCTTGTGCTTGCACAAGTTGGAAAGCTAGCACATGCTAGCTTTCCCCCACACTAGAATGATGTTCGAGATACCCTTGTATTTGTACAAGAGGGAAATCTAGTACACGCAAGCTTCCCCCCATGGTGGAATGATAGTTTTCGAGATGTGTTTGTGCTTGTGCAAGAGGGAAAGGTAGCACGCGGTAGCTTTCCCCCAAGGTGGAATGATGTTGTTCAAGATGTACTCATGCTTATGCGAGACGAAAATCTAGCATGTGCTAGCTTCCCCCACGATGGAATGATGTTGTTTGAGAAGTGCTCATGCTTTTGTAAGATGGAAAGATAGCATGCGCTAACTTTCCTCCACAGTGGAATGATGTTCGAGATGAACTTCTGCTTGTGAAGGAGGGAAAGATAGCATGCACTAGCTTTCCCCCACATTGGAATGATGTTATTTAATATGCGCTTGTGCTTGTGCTAGAGGGAAAGCTAGCATACTGGGATGATGTTGTTCGAGATGTGCTTGTGCTTGTGCTTGTGCAAAAGGGAAAGATAACATACACTAGCTTGCCCCCACAGTGGAATGATGTTGTTCGAGATGCGTTTGTGCTTGTGCATGTGCAAGAGGGAAAGCTAGGACATGCTAGCTTTCCACCACGATGGAATTATGTTGTTTGAGATGCGTTTGTGCTTGTGCAAGAAGGAAAGCTAGCTTTCCACCACGGTGAAATGATATTGTTAGAGATGTGCTTATGCTTGTGCAAGAGGGAAAGATAGTACATGATAGCTTTCCCCCTTAGTGGAATGATGTTCAAGATGCACTTGTGCTTGTGCATGAGGGAAATATATAATGCACTAGATTTCCCCCTCAATGGAATGATGTTGTTCGAGATGCACTTGTGCAAGAGGCAAATCTAGCATGCACTAGCATTCCCCCACGGTGGAATGATGTTCGAGATGTACTTTTTATTTTGCAAGACAAAAAGCTAGCATGCTTTAGCTTTCTGCCATGGTGGAATGATGTTCTTCAAGAAGCACTTGTGCTCATGCAAGACGGAAAGATAACATGCGCTATCTTTCCCTCACGATGGAATGATTTTTTTCGAGATGAACTTGTACTTGTGAAGGAGGGAATGCTAGCACACACTAACTTCCCCCATTGTGGAATGATGATATTCGATATGTGCTTGTGCTTGTGCAAGAGGGAAAGCTAGCACACACTATCTTCCCCCCACGATGGAATGATGTTCGAGATGCGCTTGTGCATGTGCAAAAGGGAAAACCATTACATGTTAGCTTTCCTCCACAATGGAATGATGTTGTTCGATATGCGTTTGTTCTTATGCAAGAATAAAAACTAGCACACACTAGCTTTCCCCCATGGTGGAATGATGTTATTCAAGATGCGCTTGTGCTTGTGCAAGATGGAAAACTAGTACGCGCTAGGTTTTCCCCATGGTGGAATGATGTTCGAGATGCACTTGTGCTTCTGCAAGAGGGAAATCTAACACACACTAGCTAACACAAGAGGGAAATCTAACACTAGTGGATACATGTTGTTCGAGATGCGCTTGTGTTTGTGCAAGATGGAAATCTAGCACACGCTAGCTTTTCCTCACAGTGGAATGATGTTGTTCGAGATGCGTTTGTGTTTGTGCAAGAGGGAAAGCTAGCACACACTAGCTTTCCAATGGGTGGAATGATATTTTTCGAGATGCACTAGCTTTGCCCCACAGTGGAATCATATTGTTCAAGATGTACTGGTGCTTGTGCAAGGCGGAAAGCTAGCACATGGTGGAATGATGTTGTTTGAGAAGCGCTTGTTCTTGTGCAATATGAAAAGCTAGGATGTGCTAGCTTTCCCCCACGATGTAATGATGCTAGAGATGCGTTTGTGTTTGTGCAAGAGGGAAAGCTAGCACATGTTAGCTTTCCCCCACAATGCAATGATGTTGTTCGAGATGCAGTTGTGCTTATGCAAGAGGGAAATCACTAGCTTTCCCCCATGGTGGAATGATGTTGTTTGAGATGCGCTTGTGCTTTTGAAAGAGGAAAAACTAGCACACGCTAGCTTTCCCCCACAGTGGAATGATACTGTTCAATATGTACTTGTGTTTGTGCAAGGCAGAAAGCTAGCACATGGTGGAATGATGTTGTTTGAGAAGTGCTTGTGCTTGTGCAATATGGAAAACTAGCATGTGCTAGCTTTCCCCCACGATGGAATGATGTTAGAGATGCGTTTGTGTTTGTTCAAGAGGGAAAGCTAGCACATGTTAGCTTTCCCCCACAATGCAATGATGTTGTTCGAGATGCAGTTGTGCTTATGCAAGAGGGAAATCACTAGCTTTCCCCCATGGTGGAATGATGTTGTTTGAGATGTGCTTGTGCTTTTGCAAGAGGAAAAGATAGCACATGCTAGCTTTCCCCCACGTTGGAGTAATGTTGTTCGAGATGCGCTTGTGTTTGTGCAAGAGGGAAAGCTAGCACTCTCGAATGATGTTATTCAAGATGTGCTTGTGCTTTCGCAAGTTGGAAAGCTAGCACACACCAGCTTTCCCCCACACTAGAATGATGTTCGAGATGCCCTTGTATTTGTACAAGAGGGAAATCTAGTACACACTAGCTTCCCCCCATGGTGGAATGATAGTTTTTGAGATGTGCTTGTGCTTGTGCAAGAGGGAAAGGTAGCACACGCTAGCTTTCCCCCAAGGTGGAATGATGTTGTTCAAGATGTACTCATTCTTATGCGAGACGAAAATCTAGCATGTGCTAGCTTCCCCCACGATGGAATGATGTTGTTAGAGAAGTGCTCGTGCTTATGTAAGATGGAAAGCTATCATGCACAAACTTTCCTCCAGAGTGGAATGATGTTCCAGATGAACTTCTTCTTGTGAAGGAGAGAAAGCTAGCATGCACTAGCTTTCCCCCACGATGGAATGATGTTATTCGATATGCACTTGTGCTTGTGCTAGAGGGAAAGCTAGCATACTGGGATGATGTTGTTCGAGATGTGCTTGTGCTTGTGCTTGTGCAAGAGAGAAAGCTAACATACACTAGCTTTCCCCCACAGTGGAATGATGTTGTTCGAGATGTGTTTGTGCTTGTGCATGTGCAAGAGGGAAAGCTAGGGCATGCTAGCTTTCCACCACGATGGAATTATGTTGTTCGAGATGCGTTTTTGCTTGTGAAAGAAGGAAAGCCAACTTTCCACCATGGTGAAATGATGTTGTTCGAGATGTGCTTGTGCTTGTGAAAGAGGGAAAGATAGTACATGTTAGCTTTCCCCCTTAGTGGAATGATGTTCAAGATGCACTTGTGCTTGTGCATGAGGGAAATATATAATGCACTAGATTTCCCCCTCAATGGAATGATGTTGTTCGAGATTCACTTGTGCAAGAGGCAAAGCTAGCATGCACTAGCATTCCCCCATGGTGGAATGATGTTCGAGATGTACTTTTTCTTTTGCAAGACGAAAAGATAGCATGCTTTAGCTTTTTTCCATGGTGGAATGATGTTGTTCGAGAAGCACTTGTGCTCATGCAAGATGGAAAGTTAACATGCGCTATCTTTCCCTCATGATGGAATGATGTTGTTCGAGATGAACTTGTACTTGTGAAGGAGGGAAAGCTTGCACACACTAACTTCCCCCAATGGTGGAATGATGATATTCAATATGCGCTTTTGCTTGTGCAAGAGGGAAAGCTAGCACACACTATCTTCCCCCCATGATGGAATGATGTTCAAGATGCGCTTGTGCTTGTGCAAAAGGGAAAACCATTACACGTTAGCTTTCCTCCACAATGGAATGATGTTGTTCGAGATGCGTTTGTGCTTGTGCAAGAGGAAAAACTAGCACGCACTAGCTTTCCCCCATGGTGGAATGATGTTATTCAAGATGCACTTGTGCTTGTGCAAGATGGAAAACTAGTACGCACTAGGTTTTCCCCATGGTGGAATGATGTTCGAGATGCACTTGTGCTTGTGCAAGAGGGAAATCTAACACACACTAGCTAACACAAGAGGGAAATCTAAGACTAGTGGATACATGTTGTTTGAGATGCGCTTGTGTTTGTGCAAGATGGAAAGCTAGCACACGCTAGCTTTTCCTCACAGTGGAATGATGTTGTTCGAGATGCGTTTGTGTTTGTGCAAGAGGGAAAGCTAGCACACACTAGCTTTCCAATGGGTGGAATGATATTTTTCGAGATGCACTAGCTTTCCCCCACAGTGGAATCATATTGTTCAAGATGTACTTGTGCTTGTGCAAGGCGGAAAGATAGCACATGGTGGAATGATGTTGTTTGAGAAGCGCTTGTGCTTGTGCAATATGGAAAGCTAGTATGTGCTATCTTTCCCCCATGATGGAATGATATTAGAGATGCGTTTGTGTTTGTGCAAGAGGGAAAGCTAGCACAAGTTAGCTTTCCCCCATAATGCAATGATGTTGTTCGAGATGCAGTTTTGCTTATGCAAGAGGGAAATCACTAGCTTTCCCCCATGGTGGAATGATGTTGTTTGAAATGCGCTTGTGCTTTTGCAAGAGGAAAAACTAGCACACACTAGCTTTCCCCCACAGTCGAATAATGTTGCTCGAGATGCCCTTGTGTTTGTGCAAGAGGGAACGCTAGCACTCTCAAATGATGTTATTTGAGATGTTCTTGTGCTTGCGCAAGTGGGAAAGCTAGCACATGCTAGATTTCCCCCATACTAGAATGATGTTCGAGATGCCCATCTGTTTGTACAAGAGGGAAATCTAGTACACACTAGCTCCCCCCCATGGTGGAATGATAGTTTTCGAGATGTGCTTGTGCTTGTGCAAGAGGGAAAGGTAGCACATGCTAGCTTTCCCCGAAGGTGGAATGATGTTGTTCAAGATGTACTCGTGCTTATGCGAGATGAAAATCTAGCATGCGCTAGATTCCCCCACGATGGAATGATGTTGTTCGAGAGGTGCTTGTTCTTGTGTAAGACGGAAAGCTAGCACGCGCTAACTTTCCTCCACAGTGGAATGCTGTTCGAGATGAAATTCTGCTTGTGAAGGAGGGAAAGCTAGCATGCACTAGCTTTCCCCCACGATGGAATATGTTATTCGATATGCGTTTGTGCTTGTGCTAGAGGGAAAGCTAGCATACTGGGATGATGCTTTTCGAGATGTGCTTGTGCTTGTGCAAGAGGGAAAGCTAACATACGCTAGATTTCCCCCACAATGGAATGATGTTGTTCGAGATGCGTTTTTTCTTGTGCATGTGAAAGAGGAAAAGCTAGGACATGTATCTTTCCACCACGATGGAATTATGTTGTTCGAGATGCATTTGTGCTTATGCAGGAAGGAAAACTAGCACGCGCTAGCTTTCCACCATGGTGGAATGATGTTGTTCGATATGTTCTTGTGCTTGTGCAAGAGGGAAAACTAGTACATGTTAGCTTTCCCCCTTAGTGGAATGATGTTCAAGATGCACTTGTGCTTGTGCATGAGGGAAATATATAATGCACTAGATTTCCTCCTCAATGGAATGATGTTGTTCAAGATGCACTTGTGCTTGTGCTTGTGCTTGTGCAAGAGGCAAAGCTAGCATGCACTAGCTTTCCCCCACGGTAGAATGATGTTCGAAATGTACTTTTTCTTTTGCAAGACAAAAAGCTAGCATGCTTTATCTTTCCGCCATGGTGGAATGATGTTGTTCAAGAAGCACTTGTGCTCATGCAAGATGGAAAGCTAACATGCGCTATCTTTCCCTCACGATGGAATGATGTTGTTCGAGATGAACTTGTACTTGTGAAGGAGGGAAATCTAGCACACGTTAACTTTCCCACATGGTGGAATGATGATATTCGATATGCACTTGTGCTTGTGCAAGAGGGAAATCTAACACATGCTAGCTAACACAAGAGGCAAATCTAACACTAGTGGATACATGTTGTTTGAGATGCACTTGTGTTTGTGCAAGATGGAAAGATAGCACACACTATCTTTTTCTCATAGTGGAATGATGTTGTTCGAGATGCGTTTGTGTTTGTGCAAAAGAGAAAGCTAGAACACACTAGCTTTCCAATGGGTGGAATGATATTTTTCTAGATGCACTAGATTTCCCCCACAGTGGAATGATATTGTTCAAGATGTACTTGTGCTTGTGCAAGGTGGAAAGCTAGCACATGGTGGAATGATGTTGTTTGAGAAGCGCTTGTGCTTGTGCAATATGGAAAACTAGCATGTGCTAGCTTTCCCCCACAATGGAATGATGTTAGAGATGCGTTTGTGTTTGTGCAAGAGGGAAATATAGCACATGTTAGCTTTCCCCCACAATGAAATGATGTTGTTCGAGATGCAGTTGTGCTTATGCAAGAGGGAAATCACTAGCTTTCCCCCACGGTTGAATGATGTTGTTTGAGATGTGCTTGTGCTTTTGCAAGAGGAAAAGCTAGCACACGCTAGCTTTATCCCATGGTGGAATAATGTTGTTAGAGATGCGCTTGTGTTTGTGCAAGAGGGAAAGCTAGCACTCTCGAATGATGTTATTCAAGATGTGCTTGTGCTTGTGCAAGTGGGAAAGCTAGCACACGCTATATTTCCCCCCACACTAGAATGATGTTTGAGATGACCTTGTGTTTATACAAGAGGGAAATCTAGTACACGCTAGCTTCCCCCCACGGTGGAATGATAGTTTTCGAGATGTGATTGTGCTTGTGCAAGAGGGAAAGGTAGCACACGCTAGCTTTCCCCCAAGGTGGAATGATGTTGTTCAAGATGTACTCGTGCTTATGCGAGACGAAAATCTAGCATGCATTAGCTTCCCCCACGATGGAATGATGTTGTTCGAGAAGTGATTGTGCTTGTGTAAGATGGAAAGTTAGCACATGCTAACTTTCCTCCACAGTGGAATAATGTTCGAGATGAACTTCTACTTGTGAAGGAGGGAAAGCTAGCATGCACTAGCTTTCTCCCACGATGGAATGATATTATTCGATATGCGCTTGTGCTTGTTCTAGAGGGAAAGCTAGCATACTGGGATGATGCTATTCGAGATGTGCTTGTGCTTGTGCAAGAGGGAAAGTTAACATACACTAGATTTCCCCCACATTGGAATGATGTTGTTCGAGATGCATTTGTTCTTGTGCATGTGCAAGAGGGAAAGCTAAAACATGCTAACTTTCCACCACGATGGAATTATTTAGTTCGAGATGCGTTTGTGCTTGTGTAGGAAGGAAAGCTAGTATGCACTCTCTTTCCACCATGGTGGAATGATGTTGTTCGAGATGTGCTTGTGTTTTTGCAAGAGGGAAAACTAGTACATGTTAGCTTTCCCCCTTAGTGGAATGATGTTCAAGATGCACTTGTGCTTGTGCATGAGGGAAATATATAATGAACTAGATTTCCCCCTCAATGGAATGATGTTGTTCAAGATGCACTTGTGCTTGTGCTTGTGCTTGTGCTTGTGCAAGAGGAAAAGCTAGCATGCACTAGCTTTCCCCCACGGTGGAATGATGTTTGAGATGTACTTTTTCTTTTGCAAAACGAAAAGCTAGCATGCTTTAGTTTTCCGCCACGGTGGAATGATGTTGTTTGAGAAACACTTGTGCTCATGCAAGATGGAAAGCTAACATGCTCTATCTTTTCCTCACGATGGAATTATGTGTTTCGAGATGAACTTGTACTTGTGAAGGAGGGAAAGCTAACACACACTAACTTTCCCGCATGGTGGAATGATGATATTCGATATGCGCTTGTGCTTGTGCAAGAGGAAAATCTAGCACACACTATCTTCCCCCCACGATGGAATGATGTTTGAGATGCACTTGTGTTTGTGCAAGAGGGAAAACCATTACACATTAGCTTTCCTCCACAATGGAATGATGTTGTTCAAGATGCATTTGTGCTTGTGAAAGAGGAAAAACTAGCACGCACTAGCTTTCCCGCATGGTGGAATGATGTTATTCGAGATGCACTTGTACTTGTGCAAGATGGAACACTAGTATGAGCTAGCTTTTCCCCATGGTGGAATGATGTTCGAGATGTTCTTGTGCTTGTGCAAGAGGGAAATCTAACACATGCTCACTAACACAACAGAAAAATCTAACTCTAGTGGATACATGTTGTTCGAGTTTCATTTGTGTTTGTGCAAGAGGGAAATCTAACAAATGCTAGCTTTCCTCCATAGTGGAATGATGTTTGAGATGCACTTGTGCTTGTGCAAGAGGGAAATCTAGCACACACTAGCTTTCCAGTGGGTGGAATGATATTTTTCGAGATGCACTAGCTTTCCCCCACAGTGGAATGATATTGTTCAAGATGTACTTGTGCTTGTGAAAGGAAGAAAGCTAGCACATGGTGGAATGATGTTGTTTGAGAAGCGCTTGTGCTTGTGCAATATGGAAAACTAGCATGTGCTAGCTTTACCCCACGATGGAATGATGTTACAGATCCGTTTGTGTTTGTGCAAGAGGGAAAACTAACACATGTTAGCTTTCCCCCACAATGCAATGATGTTGTTCGAGATGCAGTTGTGCTTATGAAAGAGGGAAATCACTAGCTTTCCCCCATGGTGGAATGATGTTGTTTGAGATGCGCTTGTGCTTTTGCAAGAGGAAAAGATAGCACACACTAGCTTTCCCCCACAGTGGAATAATGTTGTTTGAGATGCACTTATGTTTGAGAAAGAGGGAAAGATAGAACTCTCGAATGATGTTATTCGAGATGTGCTTGTGCTTGCACAAGTGGGAAAGCTAGCACACACTAGCTTCCCCCATGATGGAATGATGTTGTTCGAGAAGTGCTTGTGCTTGTGTAGGACAAAAATCTAGTACGTGCTAACCTTCCTCCACAGTGGAATGATGTTCGAGATGAACTCGTGCTTGTGAAGGAGGGAAAGCTAGCATGCACTAGCTTTCCCCCATGATGGAATGATGTTATTCGATATGCGCTTGTGCTTGTGCTAGAGGGAAAGCTAGTATACTGGGATGATGTTGTTCGGGATGTGCTTGTGCTTGTGTAAGAGGGAAAGCTAACATACACTAGCTTTCCCCCACAGTGGAATGATGTTGTTCGAGATGCGTTTGTGCTTGTGCATGTGGAAGAGGGAAAGCTAGCACACACTAGCTTTTCCCCTTGGTGGAATGATGTCACTTGGTGCAAGAGGGAAAGATAACACGCACCAACTTTCCCATGGGTGGAATTATATTTTTTGAGATGCACTTGTACTTGTGCAAGAGGGAAAGTTAGCACGCACTAGCTTTCCCCTTCAATGGAATAATATTGTTCGAGATGTACTTGTGCTTATGCAAGATGGAAAGCTAGCACAACATGCACTAGCTTTCCCCCACGGTGGAATGATGTTCGAGATGTATTTTTTTTTTTGCAAGATGAAAAGCTAGCATGCTTTAGATTTCCGCCATGGTGGAATGATGTTGTTCAAGAAGCACTTGTGCTCATGTA
Organism: Picea engelmannii; assembly: GCA_009831015.1. Lineage (NCBI taxonomy): Eukaryota > Viridiplantae > Streptophyta > Pinopsida > Pinales > Pinaceae > Picea > Picea engelmannii. Next base: position 22,986 of record ML778515.1, read on the forward strand.
AGACAGAAAGATAACATGCTCTATCTTTCCCTCACGATGGAATGATGTTGTTCGAGATGAACTTGTACTTGTGAAGGAGGGAAAGCTAGCACACACTAACTTTCCCCCATGGTGGAATGATGATATTCGATATGCACTTGTGCTTGTGAAAGAGGGAAAACTAGCACACACTATCTCCCCCCCATGATGGAATGATGTTTGAGATGCGCTTGTGCTTGTGCAAGAGGGAAAACCATTACACGTTAGATTTCCTCCAAAATGGAAAGATGTTGTTCGAGATGTGTTTGTGCTTGTGCAAGAGGAAAAACTAGCACACACTAGCTTTCCCCCATGGTGGAATGATGTTATTGGAGATGTGCTTGTGCTTGTGCAAGATGGAAAACTAGTACGCGCTAGCTTTTCCTCATGGTGGAATGATGTTCAAGATGCGCTTGTGCTTGTGTAAGAGGGAAATCTAACACACGCTAGCTAACACAAGAGAGAAATCTAACACTAGTGGATACATGTTGTTCGAGTTGCATTTGTGTTTGTGCAAGAGGGAAGTCTAACACACGCTAGCTTTCCTCCATAGTGGAATGATGTTTGAGATGCACTTTTGCTTGTGCAAGAGGGAAATATAACACACACTTTCTTTGCTCTACAATAGAATGATCTTGTTCGAGATGCGCTTGTGCTTCTACAAGAGTGAAAGTGAGATCACATTGAATTTCCTCCATGGTGGAATGATGTTGTTTGAGATGCGTTTGTGCTTGTGCTAGAGGGAAAGCTAGCATGTGCCAACTTTCCTCCACAGTGAAATGATGTTGTTAGAGATGCACTTGTGCTTGTGCAAGAGGGAAAGTTAACACGTGTTAGCTTTTTTCCACGGTGGTATGATGTTGTTTGAGATGTGTTGTGCTTGTGCAAGAGGGAAAGTTAGCATGCACAAGATTTCCTTCATGGTGGAATGATGTTGTTCGAGATGTGCTTGTGCTTTTGCAAGAGGGAAATCTAACACGTGCTAGCTTTCCTCTACAGTGGAAAGATGTTGTTTGAAATGTGCTTCTGCTTGTGCTAGAAGGAAAACTGATTTGTACAAGTATTATTTCATTGTGAAATGTTGTTGTTTTTGTGCTAGAAGGAAATCTTTCCTTCACAATGCAATGATGTTGTTGGCAATGTGTTGGAAGGAAAACTAGGGGCTAGTTTTCCTTCATGGTGCAGTATTGTTGTTGACAGTATGCTTGTGCTTATGTTATAAGGAAAACCAAGGGAAAAGTAGAAGATGCTAGCTTTCCTTCATGAGTAATATATTTCTTGGCAATGCACTTGTGCTTGTACTAGAAGGAAAGATGGCACATGTTAGCTTTCCTTCATAGTGTAATTTTGTTGTTGGTAATGCACTTGTGGTTATGCTATAATGACAACTAGTGTGTGTTATCTTTCTTTGATAGTGGAATGTTGTTCTTGGAAATACGTTGTTGTTTGCACAAGACGAAAAACTAGCATGTGCTAGCATTCTTTCATGACACAGTGTTGTTGGTAATTCACTTGTGCTTGTGCTAGAAGCAAAGCTAGATTGGTCTAGCTTTGCTTCATTGTGTAATGTTGTTGTTCTTGTGCTAAAAGGAAAGTTTTTCTCGATGGTGCAGTGTTGTTGTTGGCAAAGTGTTAGAAGGAAAGCTTGTAGGTGCTATCTTTATTTCATGGTGCAATATTGTTGTTGGCATTGTGCTTGTGCTTCTGCTAGAAGGAAAACTAACATGTGTTAGCTTTCTTTCATGGTGCAATATTGTTGTTGGAAATCCGCCTCTATTTATGCTAGAAGGAAATCTAGTAGGTGCTATATTTTCTTTGCGATGCAATGTATTTCTTGGCAATGCACTTGTGCTTATACTAGGAGGAATGCTAGCATGTGCTAGATTTCATTTGTGTTTGTATTAGAAGGAAAACTTACATGTGCTAGCTTTCATTCACATTGCAATGTTATTGTTGGCAATGCCCTTGTGCTTGTGCTAGAAGGAAATCTAACATGCGTTAACTTACCTTCACAGTGGAATATTATTGTTGGAAATGCACCTGTGCTTGTGCAAGAAGGAAAGCTAACAAATGCTAGCTTTCCTTCACGGTGCAATGTTGTTGTTGGCAATGCGCTTGTGCTGGTGCTAGACAAAAAACAAACATGCACTAGATTTCCTTCATTGTGCATTGTTGTGGGAAATGTTATTGTTCTTGTGCTAGAAAGAAAGTTTCCTTCACAGTGCAATGTTGTTATTGGAAATCCGCTTGTGCTTATGCTAGAGGAATGTTATCACCTGCTAGCTTTCCTTCATGATGCAATGTATTTATTGTCAATGCATTTGTGCTTGTAATAGAAGGAAAGATAGCATGTGTTAGCTTTCCTTTATAGTGCAATGTTTTTGTTGGCGATACGCTTGTTCTTGTGCTAGAAGGAAGGCTAGCAAGTGCTAGCTTTCCTTAATGGTGGAATGTTGGTGGAAATGCACCGATGCTTGTGCAAGTATAGTAGGAACTAAATTTCCTTCATGTTGCAATGTTGATGATTGCAACTACGTGAGACATTCTCTTGGACACAAACCTGAGAGAGAGCCCATGAGAGGGGTGTGTGGTTCCTATCTGAGACAGAGATGAAATGTAGAGATGGCCTCCTCCTTACAAAGAGTTGAGAAGAACTCCAGATGATTCTCCTGTGTAACACAGTGAGAAAGGAGATATGCAGAGTCGGATGTGCATGTGGCTAAGCATAAGGTGAACGTGTGAAATCCCAAAGTGTTGGGTGCATCGTCATGAGACAGAGATGAAGATGATGTATTAGCCTCCTCTGAGTAGAGAGTTGATGATGAAACTCTAGATGAATCTCCTGTGTAATGCAGTGGGAAAGAAGATCTGTTGAGTGGACGTGCCTATGGATGAGCACAGGTGAACGTGATCCTAGTGGTTGAGCACTAGTGAGAAGTGGTTCTTGTGTGTAATGCAGTGAGCCAAAGATATGGACATTCCTATGGATGTGCCCTTAGTGCCTGAGCACTAGTGGGTGTATGAGATCCCTTGCTATATTGTTCAAGAGTCAGACCTACCTGTAACGCTAATTGTAATATAAATGGTACAGGTCGGCCCCACCTTAATGTAATTGATAATTAATGTAAAACATAATTAATCTAGTTAATATTAATTATATTTTGAGATAGAGAGGTTGGCCCTGTTGTGCCAATAGACACTTTTGTTGACAGGTCAAGTCTAATATAAGTAAAGGTAAATTCCCCATTGAGGAATCATATCTTTTGTGTGAGTTTGTAAATTTCAACAAGTACATCTTCTTGGGAAAAGTGTGCACCTCTCTTGGACCCTAGTCTTCTAGGGTTTGTAGGCACCCTCTTGTGTGCTAGGTTTTCTTGGTGGTGAAGGTCTTTCTCTTGAAGAATATAACAAAGGATTTGGTTGGGTTTTCTTCCCTTGTTGAGAAGGGTTTCCCAGGATACTTCTTGTGTTCTTCTGCATAGTGTTTCGTCTTGTGATTTTGGTTGGTGCAACATTATTGGTTATGGTTAAGTTAAATGCAAAAAAGGAATGAACTTCATGCTTAACCTTGTCTATTGAAAAATCAACAGATGTTGGCAATGTTGTTGGCAATGTGCTTGTACTGATGATAGAAAGAAAGCTAGTATGCATTAGTTTTCCTTCATTGTGCAATTTTTTTGTGGGCAATGTCGTTGATCTTGTGCTAGAAAGAAAATTTTCCTCCACCGTGCAATGTTGTTGTTGGAAATATGTTAGAAGGAAAGCTAGAAGGCACTAGCTTTCCTTCATGGTGCACTATCGTTGTTGGCAATGTGCTTATGCTTATGCTAATAGGATGCAAAATATTTATTGGCAATGCACTAGACTTGCTTCTACTAGAAGGAAAATTAGCATGTGCTAGCTTTCATTGAAGGTGCAATATTGTTGTTGGCAATAAGATTGTGTTTGTGCTAGAAGGAAAACTAACATACGTTAGATTTCCTTCAAACTAGAATGTTGTTGATGAAAATGTGCTTGTGTTTATGCAAAACAAAAAGATAGCAAGTGCTAGCTTTCCTTAATGGTGCAGTGTTGTTGTTTTCAATGTAGTTCTATTGATGCTAGAATGAAAGATAACATTCACCAGTATTCCTTCATTGTGCAATGTTGTTTTGGGCAATGCTGTTGTTTTTGT
>ML778515.1:55153-66443 GCA_009831015.1 Picea engelmannii
TGACTAAAATATTCGCCAAAAAATTATATATACATTTTATATTATTGATAAAATAGCCTTCAATTTTTCCTATGTATCATGGGGATTCACCCATTTATTATACATATAAATTTAGGGGGGGTTCTTAAAATCACCCCTGCTTCTTGCTCCCGAGTTCGCTTATGCTGCATGCGGGACCTGTGTATCTGGGGTGCCCACTATAGCCAATCTATCAACCACCTGTTCCAAGGATTGAGACATGGTCCATTGACTAGCTAACATGTCGTTGATAACCTGCATGAAAGTTGCCTCTGGATCTACGGGGGCCTTACCACTGTCCTTTGGTCGCTCATATATGTCTCCTAACATTCTCTCTGCCTCATGCTCAACCTCACGCTCTGCCCTTCTCTCTGCTTCTCTGTGTGCCTCTTCCTCTTCCTCTGAGCTAGGAGGAAAAGGGGGAAAATCAGGCCTATGCCTTCTTTCTTGATGCCAGTTGTAAGTGACATATTCGTCACCTATGTGTTCACGGCCCTCTGGGTCTTCTGCTGCACTCATTGTATTTAGTCACAAGCTCGTAGGACTAAAGCTCAGATACCACTGTAATGTTCCTGACTTGGATAGTGTAGGAAACACTACCAATGTGTGTGTAGGATCAAAGGTTTACATCATAGAAATGATCATACAAATAATAAACGCAACAAAGGACTGCAAGTTCTTATTATAATATCTCTGTGGATTACAAAAATGGTCGAATGTGGCTAAATAACTAACAATACTCGACTAGATCAACATACAAAGGATCTTAGCCAGAATATAAATAAGCAACTACGACTGAATAAAATAACAACAATCGGCTAGATCAAAATACAAAAGGATCTTATCTGGAATACAAATAAGCAACTAAATGATAATACCCGGAATATCGGAGCACTGCGGAATCAATGAAGAATGATGGAATACCTGGATGATCTTCTCGGTGACTAGGGTGTGTCTTTCAACACCAAAATCATCCAACTGGTGTCTTCCTCCTAGAATACACTGAACTATCTCTCCTAAGATGTGCCTCTTCTCCTCAATGACAAGTCATAATCTGCATAATGATGAATTAGGTCACTCACCCTTCCTGTACAGCTTTCCAAAACCCTAAATCATGCTAAAACCCTAAATCACTTCTGAAAACCTAATTCACTGTTGACTTCTATTTTTAGCTCATAATGACTTAAAAGCGTTGTTAACTCTTGTTAGCTCAATGCCACTTTCCGAATATAACACTTGTGACTGGAGTGACCTCTAGTAACCTTGTTTAACCCTCTTTGGCCCTGGCTATAGTCTAACGAGGTGGTTTAGACCATTAAGCCTCCTCTTCTGGAACTCCTATTTGGAAAGGGACATTACATATCCATAGGACCCTGGTATATGGTTGTACATCAATCATTGAGGAAAATGATTTCATAAGGGGGATGAAATGTAAGGTAGCTAGAGAGGTATTGGGGGGGGGCAGAGAGCTCATAATGATAATAGTGGTGGTCATTCAATGTAAGGTGGACTAGGTCCACTATATTATTAAATAAGTCCCACTATGATAGTTAGATATATAATAAATGGGTAATTAGATATAATAAATGTAAGAGGACTTCTTAAAAAGTTCCACTTCTTGAATATTCCTTCTCTAGAATGTTCTTAGGTGATAGTAGCACTATATAAAGGGGTTCAAGAAATGTAATGAGATATGAAGAGAATTATTGTATTTGGAGTGGTAGATCAATAGGAGGATGCCCCCTCGAAGAGGCAAGTGAACAAGAGAGAATATCTTCCATAATAGAATCTATTGTATGGTGTTGCCCTACCTCAAGGGTTTGAAATAATAAATTGTGTTTCTTCTATATTGTTCTGTGGATCTATTGTGTATTCAGTAATTGTTGCGATTATATTTGTAGATCTATTCAGGTTCTTAACAAGTGGAAACCTGAATAGATATACAAATATAATCACCACAAAAATTGAATACATAATAGATCCACAAAGCAAGATAGAAGAAACCACACTATATTATTACCAAACCCTTGAGGTAGGGCAACACCATACAATGGATCCTATTATGGAAGGAATCCTCTCTTGTTCACTTGCCTCTTTGAGGGGGCATCCTCCTATTGAGCTACAACTCACAATATAATATTTCTCTTCATATCTCATTGCATTGCTTGAACCCCTTTATATAGTGCTACCATCAACTGAGAACATTCTAGAGGAAGAATATTATAGAAGTAGAACCTTCTAAGAAGTCCTCTTACATTTATTATATCTAAATACTCATTTATTATTTCTAACTACCATAGTGGGTCTTATTTAATAACATAGTGGACCTAGTCCACCTTACATTGAATGGCCTTCACTATTATCACTATGCCCCCCCCCACTACTTTAGATACCTTACATTCCATCCCCCTTATGAAAGTGTTGTCCTCAACACTTGATGTACAACCATATACTAGGGTCCCATGGATAATTGTGGACCATAATGTCGAAGAAGACTAGAGAACCAAGGTCCCATGTAGAAAGGAAAGCCACCATGATGAAGTAGTCCAACCACCATTGTAAGTCCGGGTCCCATGTCCAAGTGCTCATGTGAAATCCCAGTGGAATATTTTGGAACCCAATAACCAACTCAAAATGATGCTCCAAAGACTGACACTTGTCATGTGGATCCAAATAAAAAGATCCATCCACATAGTGGAATAGGGTCATAGCAGAATCTGGAAGGAATAATACCACTATAGAATATGCAGGATGGACATTGGTAATAATCATTGGCTCTCAATATGTCGCATTGATGCTCTCTACAGAAGGTGGATTAAAGTCATCAAATAAAATATGAAAGTGGTTGTCATCCCAGAAATGATAACTATCCATATACCAATTATCACAATCGACCTCAAAATCATACCAAACATATATTTCTTAATCATATTCATCCATGATGTCCGCCATAAGAAATATATGTTGCATGTTATCCAATGAATCTTGAATACTACGAAAACTATCATTGAGGCCATTTGTAAGGTCATCCAATCTAGCATCCAATGTGTCATACAATTTGGATTTGAATGCTTCAAGAATTACCTTGAGAGTTTGAGAGGAAATAACCACCTGAGCACCCTATGAACTCTTCAGTCCTACATCGGCCATGAAAAAACACAAAAAATAGAACAATAAGTTACGACAAAAAATCACGGCTTTTTGTGGAAAAACCCTAAAAAACTTCTGAATTTAAAATGCTCATAACTTCACTTCCCGGACTCTGTTTCGGCTAATTTGTTTTTTGAAATTGGGTGAAATTGTGAGAGGATTTCATATCTATAATATTTTTGGGCAAATTTATCTTCCAGTTACTACATAAATCAAACAAAAGTGCACTGTCGTCCATGGAAAAAACCCTGAAAATTTGTAGATTTTATAACTTTAATATCTTGACTTCCCAAATTCTGTTTTGGAAGATTTGTTTTTTCAACTTGGGTATTTTTCCGAGAGGAACTCAGATCTATAACATTTTTTCTAAAAATTTTGCACAAAAATATACCAAAAATCTCTATAATGTCGCGGCCCTCTTTTTTCTTCTCTGAAAAAATAAAAAATAAAAAATATTTGCTCACAATGTCTGCCAAGGAAAGTCCTTTGATACCACTTGTTAAGAACCTAAATAGATATACAAATATAATCACCAGAAATATTGAATACACAATAGATCCACAAAGCAAGATAGAAGAAACCACACTATATTATTACTAAACCCTTGAGGTAGGGAAACACCGTACAATGGATCTTATTATGGAAGGGATCCTCTCCTATTCATTTGTCTCTTCAAGGGTGTTGAGAACTCACAATACAATATTTATCTTCATATCTCATTACATTGCTTGAACCCCTTTATATAGTGCTACCATCACCTAAGAATATTCTAGAGGAGGAATATTCTAGAAGTAGAACCTTCCAAGAAGTCATCTTACATTTATTATATCTAATTACCAATTTATTATATCTAACTACCATAGTGAGCCTTATTTAATAATATAGTAGACCTAGTCCACCTTACATTGAATGGCCTCCACTATTATCACTATGGGGCCTCTGCCCCCCCACTACCTTTCTAGCTACCTTACATAACACTTGTGGGTATGTAATGAGAGCATAACGCTCGTGTGAATTATGGTAAAAGATCGATAGAGAATCACTTGGTAAAACATTGTGGGCATGTAATGAGAACATAATACTCGTGAGAATTAACCTCAAGGGAACCACCTGGTCAAGAATGGGAAAAAGTTGGCCTCCACTCCTAAATAAAATAAAAAAAGCAATAAAAAACTTAAATGTAGTAAACATTTAAATTAGAAATGGGTATTAATAATTGAAGTATGCTAATCACTCTAATTACTTCTACACTTATTAATTTAAACAGATCTGCTTTATTATTTGTACATACATCAACAAACAAATTGGTTGAAAATAAATCAGACTATTCAAACAAGTTGAGGGAAAATCTAAAAACAAAATCTCTCATAAAATGAAAAACCTAAAAACTGAATGAGTAGCATGCAAAATTTAAAAACTAAATCATTTACAGCATGGAAAGCCTAAAACCTAAATTTGTGATAGAATTGAAATTGCATTACTTAAAAATTATAATTAAAAAATCAGATTACATATATATTTGAGAAAGACAAAATCATTGAGAACATGGAAAACCTAAAAACTAAATGTGTGATAGAATTGAAATTGCATTACTTAAAAATTATAATTTAAAGAAATAGATTACATATATTTTAAAAAGAGAGTAAATGCATGCATGAGGGCCAACCACTGAAGGCGGTTCATGGTGCGCTTGCCTTCAATGCTTGGCCAGTTATGAGGGCCAACCACTGAAGGCGGTTCATGGTGCGCTTGGCCAGTTATGAGGGCCAACCACTGAAGGCGGTTCATGGTGCGCTTGCCTTCAATGGTTGGCCAGTTTGCTTGGAAAACCTAAAACACAAATTTGTCATAACATATCAAATAACCTGGAAATTATAATTGAATATATCAAATAACCTGGAAATTATAATTGAAAGAAAGTAATTGCAGGAAATTATGCTTTGCTCTGATACTCTTCTTCCCAGTCCAATATGATGTTCTATCCTTTTTTTTCCAAAAGGATCCAATAGAAACACCAATCGAAAAAATAATAATTAAAAATGCATATAATCAGTCTAGAATTCCGCTACAATACTGAGATGCGTACTGTACTTGCAGATATATGAACCCAAAGCCATAATATGAAACGATAGAAAAGATATAAATTTGCAAAAGTGCCATCAGGCTAGTGCAACCAATATGGCAAACGTGGAATCAAGCCTTCCAGTAAATTTAAATTTAATAACTTTATTTAAATTGACTATCTCCCAATAAATAAATTTAATAACTTTATTTGAAGCGCCTTATTTGAAACGCCTGCCTCCGACATAAACAATTTTATTGGAAAACAATGTAATCATGCCCTCATTTCCTATTTAAATTGAAAAACACAGTAAACGTGGCAATCTGTGGTAATGAGGTTGAGTTAGTGCTTTGTAGAAAGGTTAATCATGTAAAAGTTGTAATCATATATTGTTATAGTAATTTATTAATATGATTAGATAAATGTTAAAAAGTAAATAAGTTAAGGAAAGCATTCATAAATACAAAAAAGTTATGAGTAGTAAATTTCATTCATTAATTTGAGAGGACAACCAAAAATATATGAACATCTTCAATTACTAATCATCAATTTAAAGTTTTAGATTAAAAAATCATTAATTGTACCCATTTCCAATAAGCATATGACTTAACAAAATAGTGTTCCCTACACACAATCAAATTGCATATATAAATCACATGAAATGAAACCTTTTTCATATTTACAACGTAGGGTTCCGTGCACACAACCAAATTGCATATATAGATCGCATGAAATGGAACTCGCACAAGTGCGTGGCAATTTCTTTTTAGGAAATTGCATATATAAATCACATGAAATGAAACCTTTTTCATATTTACAACGTAGGGTTCCGTGCACACAACCAAATTGCATATATAGATCGCATGAAATGGAACTCGCACAAGTGCGTGGCAATTTCTTTTTAGGAAATCAACACCATATATATACATTTTCCTACATGGAACTAAATGCATGTACATATCTTCCGATAAACTAAATCTAGAAGCTCATACAAATAAAGAGAATTACATACCTCTGACTAACCAAAGTGCATCCCATAACATTTAATGCAAAAAACCATCGAAAGTGCCTCATAACCAACTTGGTCATGTAGGGAAAGAGAATTGTAAATTAAGATATACACTAAAAACTATTTTTCAATAAGTATAATTAAAATATAAATACAATTACAAGTAGTTTAAAATAGATGGCTATTTTTACTACACAAGCCAAAATCCAAACCAATTCTATTGTAAATATTATTCCAATACCCTCCCATAATGCTTACATTACAAATATTATATCATAATTACAATATTCAAATTTCAACATAGATATTTGTCTTGATATGGTCTTCATGAGAGTCCTATCCACATAAGCTATTTCTTCTCCACAACTTTGAACTTCCCTTTCAACTCATTTAAGACAACAACTCTTACCATCATTGACTAATTTGTAGAATTGACACTTCTTGAATTCTTGAAGGACAATCTCGATATTGAATTATCCTATGGATACACTACCATTTGTGAAATTCCCCAATATAGACAAGGATAACATGTAACTTACGATCTTAAAGCATCAAAGTACAAGAAGTCCCACCAACATCTAAAATAATGTAGACATAATAAAATTAATGATTTGTTTTCTCATCGTCGAAGAACATTAAGAACCACTAATTCTAAATTAGGGTACTCTGTTGTGTAATTAGTTCTTCATCATATAAATTTTACAAACCCAAATAAATACTAATACTTTTCAATAATCATTGAAATCACAACTAATTAAGAAAATTATAACTGCCAACACACAATACATCTACAATATCTAAACTCCACGCAGCAAACCCACAATACACCAAATAATAATCATAAGACATAAAAGAATATATCCGTGATGATAACCACTTTCGTTCCCAAATCTGTCAAGGAAAGCATCATAAATGGCCATTGTATGCACACTTTAAGAATCGATAGTGATACTTATCGAGCTTCGGATGAGTTGACAAAATAAACCACACCCTACTTGTGGTTGACCAACTCAACTCACATTTTCGTCAATGGATCTGCATAATTCGTAGCCCAAAGTGTTCCATGTGGTCTTGCAAACCTCAGAAGCATCGAGGGGCCAAACTGGCTCCGGTCTAAGGATTGCATGAACCGTGGCTCGCTGGAAATCTTTGTTTGAGTTGTAATTAAAATACGTAGTTTTAAATTGTTCGAGAATCCAAGATAGTCGGTCCACTGCATTTAATTCGACAGATATCCAACTTCGGATGTAGTATTCTTAGTTTCGACATCCTAACGATCCTCAATTCGTTGCAGTCTGGAATGATAACAATAGCTTTTGGCTTCTGTTACGACAACTCCTTCCTCATGAGATTACAACAACATAAAGAATTGGTAAGCATCATATTATACAAAGAAATGGACACACAAAACAGAAAAATTCAACACTCCAAACTATATTACTCTCCTTGTGAGGTAGTTAACCCAGAGAACTCAACGCTTATACCAAATTGCAAATTAAGATGCACACCAAAAACTCTTTTCCATTATGTATAATCATAATATAAATACAATTACAAGTAGTTTAAAATAGATTGTTATTTTAACTACACAATCTAGATAGTTGAGATAATATCTCAACTATCCATAACAAACTCAAACCCAAACCAATTCTATTGCAAGCATTATTCCAACAAAGAACACTTAGTCTTATGGAAAAAAAGAATCACTAGCATTAAATTTTTCATCCCAACCCAACATAGCAACCACATTGTCATTCCATACTTTCTACAATGGAAAAATAACTTACCACTGAAGTAGTTCGGAGAGGTGTTAAGGAAAATAATTCCATCCTTACGTAACTAGTTAATTAGTTAGTTTATTGTTACCGGATTTGGCGTAACTTATTGTAACCATATTGTATATTTGTACATGTTCGTATTAATATAATACACATCAATAGTGTAGTGTGTTGCATCAATTGTCTCTCCTTAATCTTTTCAAAAGAGGATTTTGTGGAGGCGACAATCTGATGAAGATAGGTTGAAGTAGTTAGAAATGAATATTTATTTTTAAAAGAAAGCCGTGTAAGCTCAGATTGAGTTAGGCCTATATAGGTTAGTGTGTGATCATGTAGCCTGTATCCTTGGTTTCAAGCAACTTGAAGTATTAGCCATGGGAGAGATGATACATCAAGTTGTGGAATAAACCACTGTATCCCTGGTTTCGAGAAATCTGAAGTACTCGCCATGGGATAGATGATACATCAAGTTGTGGAATAAACCACTAGGTAGGTACAAGGGTGTTAGTAGGTGTACTTGTATCTAAGCTTGGTTTTGAATCAGAGAATTTCAATCTTTGATTAACAAGAGGGGAATGTGAGATAGATTAATCTAAGAGGGTTGAGACCAAGTTATGTTTAGAGGGGAGTGCCAAGTTATGATTAAGGATGAGAAGTTGGTGATACAAGATGTAATTAAGGGGGAGTGTTATGGAAAATAATTACATCCTTAAGTAACTAGTTAATTAATTAGTTTTAACTTCTTGTAAACATATTGTATAATTGTATATGTTCATATTAATAGAATACACATCAATAGTGTAATGTGTTGCATCAATTATGTCTCTTGCTAATCTTTTCAAGAGGCAACAACACTCTCACTACAAATCAACAACACCAATAGTGTCACAGTATAGAGGACAATAAAGTGTGTAGTTTTATCAAACTCACTCTCACTACAAAACAACACTACTTTGGTGTGTAGTTTTATCAAACTCACTCTCACTACAAAACAACACCACTTTTTGTGGTAGACTCACTGTATAGAGGACAAGAAGGTGTGTATTTTTATTAAACTTAAACAGACCTCGCACTCTTTGCACCCAAGGTTATACCTAGTGCAAGTACTACAATGAACCATCCATCAATATGGATCAACTTTTCTTCCAAACCCAACACACAACCACCTTCTCATTCCATAACCACGATCTCATTCCATGCTTTAAAAAATTCACCACATGAGGAAAACTAATGCAACCCCAAACCATTATAAATACCATAAGAATGAGTCAAAGCAAGAACCCACACAACACCTCAGAGAGGGACCGCAACTACATGAAAAGGGAAAAAATTGATTGATAACGAAAACTCAAGCACCTTTGTCAACTTAAGCAAACAAGGAAGGGAATATACGATAAACATACAACACCCTCCCACAATACCGTTCCAAGATCATAAGCCCTCGTAGCCATCATCAACAACAACCGCACTGGGGGAGGAGCCCACACGATGTTGATGAGGGACAACAATGACAATGTAGAATGAACAACAATTTCCCACGAGGACAACAGCAACGAGAGGGGCAATAGCCAAATAGAAGCGTCTGCCAATTGTGCAAGCAATAGCCATAGAGAGAAAACACCAATGAACAAAAGAAACACAGACATGTATAGCAACAACACAACAGCGCACAGTCCCAACAAGCATCCAACAACACCCTCACCTTCCTGCACAATGCTAACCAACCCAACAACATTGATGAGGAGGGATATGCCACGTAGAAGCAACTACCAACACTGCATGCACGCTACAACGCATCAAATCCTCAATTCTAATAGCGCCTAAATTCCAAAGAGCAACCAAGAGTCAAACACATTCCTTAGTCGCATAGCAGAATCACATTCAGAGGACTTCAGAATCCCATACGTTCCAAAGACAATGTCGATGAGCAAAGTAAGGAATCCTCATTCCTTAGTGCCAAACACGAAGCCAGTGCCGAGCAAATTCCAGAATACATCAAAATGGTGGAGGTTCCAGACACACGCCTCCACTGAATGAGGTGCATACAATTGATGTGCCTCGAGGAAGGGGAAGCACCAAATTTCCACCACCCCAACAATAACCCAGCAAAATGAAATAATAAGCACCCATAGGTATCTACCCATTGTTTGAAAGAGCACAATGTTGAATTTCGTCGACTACTAAACCACCCACAGCACCCTCACGATCCTGTGCAATTCCAAGCAAAGGGGTAGCAGCGAACAAAATCTAAGAATCCATAAGAAGCATCCAACAACGTTGTGACCTCCTACACAACACCCACCAGAAGAATAACATCAATGTCGATAACCATGTAGAAGCATCCACCAATGATACATGCACCCAACAAGCCAATGAATCCTTAGCTCCAACAACGCCCTCAAACTCCTACACAACACAAAGGAGAAAATAAACAACTCAACAATTCACAATCTCCAATAAGCATCCAACAAATTACTCTCTAAGGATGATTTTAGGGGCTAAATTTCGCTCAAGGGCTAATTTTCCATGGTTTTTGCCAAAAACAAATTCGCTATTCTAAAAATGATTCGCCCAAATTCTATAGGATAAAATTATTTTACCTTAAAAATCGCAAAACAATTATACAAACTATATAAAATCCTTAGAAATTTGAATATTTTTACCAAAATATCGCCAAATATTTATAGTTTTCATATGAGGGATTAGTAAGATTCGTCAAGGTTTCTACATTTTAAAATAAATTTGAATCCTTAAAATCATCCCTGTAATACTCTCACCTTACCACACAACGTCAACCAGAGCAACAACAATGACGAGAAGGGAGATAGCCACGTAGAAGCATCTTCCAAATGCACACAACCCAATGTATATTCAACTCTAACAATACTCTCACACTCCCACACAATGTTGAGCAACACCAATGAGCACACCAATGATCCAGGTGGATATTGATGGCCACCCACCTCCTGCAACTGGCCCAAAACATGTTTCTGGCAATTTTGATAATTTACTATTTTTAGCTGTTTTTAACTTCCGGGGCCATTTTGAGGCCCTAAACGATGTTTTTTGAGAAAACGGGGAGCAAAATGGATCGTTGATCATATTGCTCACTCAAAAGTTGTAGTTCTCGGATAAATCTTTCCAACGAGCTATTGAGCGCCCCAAACGGAGATCGTATGCAAAAGTTAAGCCCGTGGGAAGTTGACGTATCAACTACCCCCATCGGGGCCCACAAACCTTTTGGCTTTTCATCTTCCGGGGTTAGGGTTTTGG
>ML778515.1:66493-97950 GCA_009831015.1 Picea engelmannii
ACTTTTGTTAAAAAGGCCCTTAGAGCCTCATTGTAATAATCATCTTCTTGCGAATGCGAGTAGCCGTCACATCTCTTCTCAGAGATAAGCTACCACCATTCTAGCGAGTCTTTCACTCTGTACTTTTACAGTCTTTGTACATTTATTTCATTTATAGAAATCGTGTATTACTGTATATCTGTGACTCTTGTTATATTTCCGCTATATCTCTGTTATATTGTTGTCTCTCTTGCAATATCTCTGAATATTTCTTTGTTATATCTCCGCTTTCATTTCGTGCCGAAAATAATCCGGATCAGTGGTATGAGAGCAGGTTGCTCTTGATCATTTTTTTGTGCATGTCTCCGACGAGGTCCAAGTATAGCAAGTTGGGTCTCGAGCTTGCCTCTCTTGAGGACAATCGCTCTCGCAGACCCAAGAAACCCTCAATGGTGGAAGAAAAGAAAAATGATGGAGCAGACGATCCTATCAGTCTATTGCTTGAGCAAGCTCTCACGCGACAGAGGGACGAAATGATGGAGAATTTTTCCTACATCCTTCAACGTCTGTCGATAGCATCAGGCACATCTTCATCAAGCGGCCACTTTGGAGGCACCTCGCCTTTCAAGGTACAGGTTAATTTTGATATTCCTGTATTTGAAGGTCAAATAGATGCATATGCCCTAGATAAATGGTTAAATCTGCTAGAAGGTTATTTCTCTGTTCATAATTTTTCAGACAAGGAAAAGATCACCTTCGCACTCCTTAAGGCTCTCCCCCATGTCAAACATTGGTGGGAAACTTACTGGGAGCAGAGTTTCACAGAGGAGTCTAGAATATATGGGGTCGAGCCCACTTGAGATTTTTTTGTGGATGCGGTAAAGGAACAGTACTACCCTGTTGGCAACTATGAGGACCAATACATGAGATGGACCACACTGCAGCAAGAGAGGGGCTAAGCAGTTCCAGAGTTCACCAATACCTTCCATACCTTGCGCACCAAGCTGGGTATCAAAGACTCTGAACGACATTTGGTTCTGAAATACTGTGGGGCTCTACACAGATACATCCAAACTAAAATGGATTTTCTGGACATCTCATCACTCGGTGTTGCCTATCGATATGCTGTTAAAATCGAGCAGAAATTTAAGCACCAGAACAAACGGGAGTTCGGGTTTGGAAATCCACAACAACCAAAGTATGACAAAGATAGCCCTAACAAACAATCTCCCGAAAACCAGTCCAAGCCACAGGAAAAGAAGGGTCACGGGAAGACAAAGAAGGACGCCGGAAAATGGTGCGATTTCCACAAAAGCCCCTAGCAAAACACCGATGAATGTCGCTCAAAACAGTCATTGGTGGTCGAGATCAAAGACAAGGAGCCGAACCTTGATTCAGAATCTGATTATGAAAATATTGGTAAAAGACAGATCATCGACGCAGACCCCACTGCTATTGTTGCGACCGCAGCAGTTCAACCAGAAGAACCAATAGATCCAGAAGAGGGGGAGCGTCTTTTTCATTCACAGATGTGGATGAAGGGGACCCCGCTGCATTTTATTGTTGATAGTGGAAGCCAGAAGAACCTCATCTCAACAGAGGTCATCAAACAGTTGGGTTTGTCAACAACACCACACCCGCAACCATACAACATCGGGTGGCTTCACGAAGGACGAGATCTTCGTGTCAGCCAACAGTGTCGATTGTCATATGGCATCCAACCCTTCAAGGATGAGGTATTATGTGATGTTGCCCCTCTAGATGTCTGTGATGTTCTCTTGGGCTAGCCATATATGTGGAAACGCCATGCTATCTATGAGTCTCGACCTCGTAGTGTCATTATTACTCCGGGGGTCATCTCTACAGGATACCAGAGGTAGTTCCAACTACTGCCCCACCTAAACAGTGCCACAAGGTAGTATCTCATACTACAAAATTCATCTTCTCCACAATTTGTTCAAAAGGTGAACAAAAGGATACTGCAACCACTACAGCCTCGGCCCAAGCACCTTTTATCCACCAGAAGCAGGTCGACAAGGTTGCAGCAAAGCACAGAGATTCCTTCTACACACAGTCATCTCATGTATCCAGACTGGTTAAAAAGGTCCAACCCTTCCAACCACAGGTTTGTGACGACCTTCAACAAACCAAGCAGCGCGATGGTTCCAACAAGGCAAGCAACTCACCAAGATTCAGATTCAGCAATCGCTTTCCCCTGTCCCCCGGAAACTCAATGCAATGGAGACCATTTCTTCCTAAGGAGGGAGGATTGATCCAGGAGGATATCAATGGCCACCCACCTCCTCCAACTGGCCCAAAACATGTTTCTGACAATTTTGGTAATTGACTATTTTTAGCAGTTTTTGACTTTCGGGACCATTTTGAGGCCCTAAACGATGTTTTTTGAGAAAAAGGGGAGCAACAAGGATCGCAGATCATGTTTCTCACCCAAAAGTTGTAGTTCTCGGATATATCTTTCCAACGAGCTATTGAGCGCCCCAAACGGAGATCATATGCAAAAGTTACGCCCCTGAGAATTTGACGTATCAACTACCCCCATCGAGGCCCACAAACCTTTTGGATTTTCATCTTCCAGGGTTAGGGTTTTGGATTTTACTTTTGTTAAAAAGGCCCTTAGAGCCTCATTGTAATAATCATCTTCTTGTGAATGTGAGTAGCTGTCACATCTCTTCTCAGAGATAATCTACCACCATTCTAGCGAGTCTTTCACTCTGTACTTTTACAGTCTCTGTACATTTATTTCATTTATAGAAATCGTGTATTACTGTATATCTGTGAATCTTGTTATATTTCCAACTATATCTCTGTTATATTGTTGTCTCTCTTGCAATATCTCTGAATATTTCTTTGTTATATATCCGCTCTCATTTCGTGCCGAAAATAATCCAAATCAACCAATGAGCAGGGATGATGATAACACCCACAAAACCCACAGACCGCAGAGCACTGTCAACAAGCACAAGCAATGCAACAACAACCTCCCCTTCCTACACCATGCCAGCTAGAACAATAACATTGATGATGAGGGAGATAGCCACAGAAGCATCTTCCAAGCCTTCATTCATGCAACAATTTAGCCAACCCTCAACTCCAAGAGTGCCCTCACAATGACACACAGTGCTAAACAACACTAACAAGCAAAAACGATAACAACAGAATCCACATAGAGCAAAGGAAATGTCCACAAATGTAGGAAAAATCCAAAGCACACTCCCTAATTGCATAGCAAAATCACATTCATGGAGGGTCAAAACACTAAAGCCTTCAAAGACAACACCGAATACCAATGTATTGTAACGGAGGTTTGATAGACTATCATTCAGTGGACATGCCAAGAGGAGGGTGGAGCATTAAACTCCCACTACCTTTGCTTGCCTATGATGTACAAGAAAAACGTCTTGTGAACCCAACTGTCAATTGTCAATGAGATGCCAATAAACCCAATTTAAAAAAAAATATATCATCTAGATTAAAAAATAAAAGTATATAATGGACTTCAGATAAAATCTAAAGATTATTGGATATGATTTCGAGTCAACCCTTTTTAATGGAAAATTGATTGGAACAATCTATGCATATAAGATATGTAGATTGCAGTGTTCCGTGCTTGTGCAGGGATTAATAATTCTATTACGAGTGTTTTCCACCTTTTATGATAGAAATGTGCAATTTCTACTATGTTAAATGTGGAGTTGATATTGGTATTTAAAATTTATAAAATATTAATTAAGCAAAAAAATTATAATATTTTCACTTAAAAATTATAAAATGGTAAGTGAACAAAAAAATATACTATATTTGCTCTAATTTCAATTTGAAGTGAATCTATAAAATGGTAAGTAAACAAAAAAAAATATACTATATTTTCTCTAATTTCAATTTGAAGTGAATCAAAAAAGATTATAAGTACTGACATATATAAAGTTAAGATAACTTTATATTTGTGAAATCAAAATGCTAAAATGTATATTGGGAAAATTGGAACCAACACAATTACACATCATCTAAGATTACCAAAGAAATAGAATGTCTATTAGGAAAAAAAAAGTGCTTCTAAAACTCCCATCTTATTACATTATATATCAAAAATCCAAAGGAACAAAACCCTTATTTGAAAATAAGATATTGAAAATAATAATAGAGAGAATCTACAACAAAGATAAATAACCACTTAAAATTAATGGACATAAGCCAAGTTTGTGTTAGTGTCCAAATATCTCTACATAGATGTAAGACATGGCACAGAGAAAAGTGGTACTTATCAAATCTAGTTTTCCCATATGAATAAAATAAAAACCTAAAATGCTTTGAACATTTAATATATAGTTATTGACATGCACATCTTCTAAATCATATATCATAATATTTTAATTTAAAATATTTTTAAATTTCATAGATTTAATTTTCTATTTGATTTGAAGTAATTTAGAGTGAAACTATTTAATTTTCTATTTGATTTGAAGTAATTTAAAGTGAAACTATTGGGATGTTGTTTCATCTCAAGGGTACTTTTTCCAATCTAAAGAAAATCCTTTCCCCAAGTAAATTCCACTCTTTATCTTAAATTTAAATAAATATACTCTCATTTGATATTCCAAAAATAAAACTCAACCTGTAGTCTTTTTACTCCCAAATCATATACATAGAAATATGAAGAGTACTCATAATAATAATGGAAGGTGTTGAAGGAATGAAAAATGTATTTAACCATGTCATTAGTGGATAACCTATTCAAAGACTCATATTTTGATATGTCTAAATGTATGTTATAGGACCAACCTTCTATTCTTTATGCACTTTTTCAAAATATAAATTAAGTAGAGACAAAACTATGACAAATTCACATAAATATTTCAACATAAATACTTTTCAACAATTTTCCAACATCGTTTTTACAATATTTATTATATTGATCTATTTTTAAACTTTTGAAAGTAATAATTAATTATAAAAATAATAAAAAACACACACAAAATTGGTTCAATAACATTTTCAATAATTATTACAAATTACTTTCTATAATATTTAGGTAAATAATTATGAAGATCAACACTAAACCTAGATCAATATCAAACTTATGTTAGAAGACCAACATCCAAAGTTATATAATTTTTTTCAAACTCCAAAAAAATATAAACTTCAAAGACCTACATTTTCTCAAAATATATTAGAATCTTATCTTAAAACATGACAAAGTAGTGACACATAAGTTTTGTACACATAAGCTTCCTTAATTTTTTATTTTATAAAATTCAATTTGATTGGATATTAATTTTTTTTAGACTTTGAAGTTAGCATCAGATATTGTATATTTATTATGTATCATATAAATATATAAGATCACTTTTTAAAGAGTCTAAGATCATTTTTAAGTTAAGTTTTGTGCATCTCTCTATTCATCTATAATTATTATTATTATTTGTTTCAAGAGTCTAAGATCATTTTTAAGTTAAGTTTTGGGCATCTCTTTATTCATCTATAATTATTATTATTCTTTGTTTCCCTAAATTATTATTTATGATTCATTTAAACATATTTTTTTAACTATCTATCATCTTATATTTTTTCAATGCAATAATGCAATATCAATCATTGAATAGCTACAATGATTTTATCATTGATATAACTCAAATTAATAAAATATCTTAATTTCAATGATGATATAGCAAAATAAAATTTAAATCAATTAATGAGTGCTAAAAGTCACATTTATTAGGTACTTGAATTGTTTTAAGCTATGATATAATACAAAACAATGGGATGCATTTATTTCAAACATCGTACAATGAAAAATTATTTGCATTGATATCAATAATGATATAATGCAAAACAATAGGATGCATTGATTTTCATGATGATACAATGAAAAATGATTTAGAATAATTAAGTAATTGTATTTATTTTAACAATGATATAACACAATAATAAGGTACATTGATTTTAGTGATCCAACAATGAAAACTGATTCAATACATTAATTGAAGAAACATACAAAAGAAATTGATCTCATATATTGATTTCAACAATGAAATAATGCAAATTATCAAGTAAAATGACATAACACAAAACAATCCAATTTCAAAATACATGTAACATCTCGCTCTGGTGCACTGAGCAAACTTATTCTTTGAGGACACTTGCTCGCAAGTGATCCAGATTATTATGCTTTTAAAACTTTTGGTTTTGATTATGAGACGTTATGGGTTGATGACATGTTGTTTTACTGCATTGATATAGATAGGTGTTATTTACTCCGTTTTACTGAGTGTGCAGGATTTTGGACCTCGAGGATGCAGAGGCATCGATGGAACCCCTTGGACTCTGGATTGAGTCAGGGAGTGTACCATTGGGGTTTGATTATATTACTGTGATATTAGTGCATCTGAATAGATGATATGATATGGATATTTTCTGACACGACTTGTTGATGATGCAGGCTGACGATAGCTTGCTGACTAGACTCACATGTGGAGTAAAGGGGTCACGCACAACTACCAGATATGTTGAGGGAGAGGTGTGGACAACATCCCTACCACAACCTACTAGCACTCTCGTTGTGGCTCGAACTGTAGGTTAACGTTTACCTAGTTCGAGAGGACCCACGCTGCCGTAAGGGAAAACTGTGACAATCACTCACAATGATTCTAAGGGGCACGCAATAAGGCATGGGCCTTATTCCTTAGAGGCCCTTCGTCTCCCACAAGTTCACTTGGAGGAGTATTGACTCCCGGGGTTTTTTATGTCTACCAAGTCAGTCAAGAGGCGAGTGACACCCTTGGAGCACGTGGTGCATCCTGAAGGGCATGTCGCACAAGAAAAATGGAAAGAGGTGAGTGGCACCCTTGGAGCACGTAGTGCATCTTGAAGGGCACATCGTACAAGGGAACAAATGAGGCGAGTGGCACCCTTGGAGCCCCTAGTGCATCCTAAATGGCACGTCGCATTGTTTTGATAAATGAATGAACCTAGACGGCCTTAGGATGAACAATGTGATAAGAACTTTTAAAAACATTTTCCCTATTAAAATGTCATCCATCACAAAAATTAAGGTCTAGGTCTAAATCATGCTAGTGGTAAAATTTTATCATTTTTACTAATTATATATATATATATATATATATATATATATATATATATAAACAAAATAAATAAAGAGTATGATCTTCGTTAAATCTTGTAACCTGGAGGGAGTAAAAAATTTAATTTATTAAAAAAAATAAAAAATCTGTTGGAATAAAATAAAAAAAAGGGGGGGAATTAATTGTTTTATTATTTTTTATAATTTAAAATATACTAATTAAATGAGAAAAGGGAAAAAGTGTTAATTTCCACACCTGTCTTTTTGAGTTCTAATTAAAAAGGGGAAAGAGAGAAAGTCTAAAATATTAGGAAACTAGGAAAAGAAGTAAACATAAAAAGGGAAAAAGGGGACAAGGGAAAAAGTGGAAATTCAAACTTAGTAAAGTATCTACCATTTAAGAGCTTTCTAATTGAGACTGAACTAACAATTTAATAATGGGGAAATCCATTAAAACCTGTAAGAGAATTTGGGGACACCTAGGAGTGATTCTAGGAGTAACTCTAGGTGGGTGAGGGAAATAAAAATAATTAATTAATTAAATTAATTAATTTATGGAGGAATGAAGGGGATGGGTGACACTTGTACGGGGAGGATTTTTTAGGAATTAAATTTTAAAAAACTTAATTAAACGATATTTTAGGAAAGTAAGGAACCACAAAACTCTATATAATGAAGGGAGGAGATGGAGGTTGGATCTCTTCTGTTTTGTGTAATGTTACACTGCAAAAATATCGACTTGACTGACTTAATTTGTGGGAGTTGGGATACCCGAATCGGTGAGGAGTGGTAGCTCAGCCTTGCAAGGCGAGCTGGGAGCTAGTCGAAATGTTTGGATAGTGAGTGTGTGGCCCCTTTGTGGCTCGGGAGGCTAAGGGGGAAGAAGAGTACCACTAGCATTGGATAGGAGGTACCGGTGAAATCTCATCGGTCGAAACGTGGGAGTTGCAAGGAGCACGCGGGACATCCACTCCGAACAGGCAATGGTACACTTTCTTCATTTTGTATGGTAAATTGTTTTAAAACTTATGCTTGAATCTGCATTTTTACGTGGGTAAGTGAACTGATGTATAGATGGTTTTCTGAAAATTCCTTAGCCTAGCTCGATGATAGATTGAATCCCATGGCTTCATTTCCTCGCACGTCTTGACCACCTTGATGTGTTGATTGTGACCTTTGTGGTTGTTTATCCTTTGTCCCTAGCTCACTAGTCCTCGCCTGAGCAGTCGGCCAAGAGCTTGATCTACGGTCATCTCCTTAGAGTTAAAATACCTATGGATCTCAACGCCCTACTTTTCTGTGTGAGGATGATGAGCGAAGGACAAACCTGTTAGTCGGCTACCCTTGATGTTTTTCCCTGGCTGATTGTTGATTCTGCCATCTGGCAACGACCTCTGCATGTGGATTATCTGGTGTCCTGGTTGGGTTTCTCTATGCCTTGACTGATAGAACCCCTGCAATCATTCAATGACCTGTCCCATTGGATCCTTGCATTCTCTTACTGTTGTCTACGCTGTATTGGGGTTATAGCGATGAAAAAAAAAAATTGATTGATTTCATGTCCGCATTTTTATAATGGTATCCTGGAAATGGAAAAATGTTTTTATTTGTTATTCCTATCTGCGTTGTATTGGTATTTGGACAATGGAAAAAAAAACGAATTGATTTCATGTCTGCATTTTTATAATGGTATCCTGGAAATGGAAAGCGTTTTTATTTGATTTCCTGTTTGCATTTTATATTTGTGTCCAGGAAATGAAAAACGTTTTTGTATTCCTGTTTGTGTGGTATTGGTATCCTGGCAATGGAAAACAAATTCATTTCCATGTCTGTGTTTTGCCATCGTTTTTCCCTTTTAAATGATGTTGGAAACATGGATTTCCTTCTGGTTGTTTTGGGCACATCATTCTGCATATTTTAAATATGGATAGCCATGAGTGTCCTTCTGGTGTGTCCCTGTACATGTTTTTCCCTTTTAAATTGAGACTGAGATTACTGTTAAATTACTCACGTTTTTACTTTTAAATATTGACATAGATTGTTGTTTAATGCCCACGATTTTTTCCCTTAAAATGTGAAGAATTTTTTGTTAAATTACCCATGTTTTTGCTTTTAAAGATTGACATAGATTGTTGTTTAAACGCCCAAGATTTTTTCCTTTAAATTGTGAAGAGATTGTTGTTGAATTACCCACGTTTTTGCTTTTAAAGATTGACATAGACTGCTATTAAATTCCCACGAAGTCACCTTCAAAACTGATGATTGCTTTGCTGTGAATGACCACAGCTTGGAATTTAAAAATGGATGGTGTAGACCAATGTTTTCAGCTTGTTTCAGAGTGTTTCTATCACGAAGTTTACACCAGGATTTACAACTGAATTCACGGTGTATTCATCATTGAATCAAAGCAATTTATCATTGATTATAGCTCATTTTAATCTCTGAGTTTATAGTATTCATACCACGGAGTTAAAGCGGTTTTGTTACTGAATTCAACGTTTTTTCATCAATGAGTTTACACCATGTTTTACCACTAAATTTACGGTGTATTATTCACTGAATCCAAGCAATTCCATCACTTATTAAAGCGTGTTTTTATCTCTGAGTTTTTACTATGTATACCACTGAGTTTGTTGTTAAATAAACATGACTTACCTTAATCATTGATTGAGTTGTCGTTGACTGACCACGAGTTGGTCCTTTTGCAGTTTTGTTTTGTCCCTTTGATCTTCCTTCACATTGAATGCATACCCAACATTCTCACTGCCAAGCTTTAATTACCACAACAATGTTACTATCCATGTTGATTATCATGTTAATCGCAATATGAAATGCTATATTTTTGCCTTATTAATTGCCAGAACAATTGCTACAACAATGTTAATGGTCAGCAGATTCCTTCTATTGATTAAATGCCATAGCGAGTTAAATAGTTAACATTTATATAAATCGCCTGGTTATTGCGCTATGAATGGTTATGTTAACAATCATGCAAATTGCCTTGTTAATGTTATATTAATTGTATGTTAACTAGAATGTTAAATGCCTTGTTATTGCTATATTACTTATTATGAAAACAGTCATGTAAAATATCTTGTTAATGCTATATTAATTGTCATGTAACTGCTATGATAATCACCTTGTTAAATTGCTAGAACGATGTTAATAGTTACCAATTTCCTTCTCTATGATAATAGACTGCTAGCATTGTTAGTTTGATCAATATAGCTAGACTACATGTTGAGATTTAATTTCTTATAAGTGCTAATGGTAGCATTCCACTTTAAGAATGTTAATGTTGTTATTCAAGTTTATGGCTAGTTGGATGGGGATTCAGATTAATATAGAATTGTCCATTTAGGTTGTAATAAATATTAAAATTAGTATGGTGAGTAAAGACTAGATTGCAAATTTTAGACTTGCTAATTTAGATATGTAATTTAGGTTAGTTGGATTTATAGATATCGCCTAATTGGTAACTCAGACTCGCTAAATTTGAGTCGTAATTCATGTTA
Organism: Picea engelmannii; assembly: GCA_009831015.1. Lineage (NCBI taxonomy): Eukaryota > Viridiplantae > Streptophyta > Pinopsida > Pinales > Pinaceae > Picea > Picea engelmannii. The sequence goes on from ML778515.1 coordinate 77,087, forward strand.
AATTTGGTTGGTAAATCATTGACTATTGGAATTTAGACTGGTTAATTGATCTGTAATTAACGCCAATTTAAATCATAGATATTGACCATTTAGCCTTGATTAATGGTTGGGTTGTTGACGAAGTCATTTTTAGCTTGCACTTCCCATTGGGAGTGTTTTTGTTCATTATAATTACTGTTTGTACTTAGTTTTGTAAACACTTAATGTGCTTGGTTTCTCACTATAAGGGTTCTAGTTACTTGTGTAATTCATTTTGGGTGCGTGGGGTTGTTAGGATGATTGTCCTTAGCTTAATAGGCTTCGTCTGTTTGTGTCGGGAGGGATGTAGACACCTCCTTGTTCCCCAGAATAGTCACCAGCCTTGAGACCTTAAATGGTCAAAATCGATGGGAACCTGGGCTTGAGCATTGCTTATGTGTCCTGGAGGTCCTAACCATTATAGGGTAGGATGGGCGGGTAGTCATTCTTATTCTTCATTGGTTGAATGTTGTACATTGCTTCCAGGTGCTTGATATGATTTTATGTTAGGTCGTTATGTTGTTGTTGCATGAGTTTCATGTGTTGGGTTCGTCGTCGTGTTGCGATGTTGAGTATAATGTCATTATTACATTCCTACACACAAAAAAAAAATAAAAAAATTAAGGGTGATTTTACTAGTTGTACATCATAAGAGTCGTACCAGAAGGTGGGATCTTACATGTGGTATCATAGCGGGTTCATCCCGTGACTTGGGATTGCTACATCTTTCTTTGATATGATTTGATTATAAGGTTACTAATTGAGTTGACTTGTATTTGTGCAGGTAATCATGGTTAGAGGATGTTGTAGAGGTAGATGATGGGGTGCTAGGGGAGGAGGCGCGATGCCTCCAGTAGCATCCATGCCCGAGGGATCTAACCCCTATGGAGACGAGAAGATTTTTGGACAGGAGAAGATAGCAGTTGGTGATGTGGTCAGAATGGTGAGATCTTTCGGTGCATATCTGAGGCACTGATTAGTTGTTTGGATAGAGATGAGGCCAGGGCACCGACGCCCCCTGAGGTTCCGCCGCGCACTCCGGTCGGTACTGGTAGCATTTACTGTGAACTCGAGAAGGTCAAATTTACCAAGTTATTTGGTGCCCTGGACGGCGCAGCAGCTGAGGCATGGTTGGAGAATATGGCGATGTGCTTTTCACTTCGTGATTATACCTCCAACGTGAAGGTCTGCATGGTGGTCTTTCAACTGAAAGGGAGCACTCTTCTATGGTGGAAGACACTCCTACCGCAGTTGAAAGTGGTCGTTGAAGACGTGTCATGGTAACTGTTCGAGGAACGGTTCTGAGAGAGGTACATTTTAGAGGAATTCATTGAGCATCAACTCAATGATTTCAATGCCTTACGACAGGGCGATCGTACGCTTCCCTAGTACGGGGCCCATTTTATGGAGCTGCTCCAGTGTGCTCTGCACCTTAACACTGAGAAACATAAGGTCAACAGGTTCATGTTCGGACTTAACGGAAGAATACGTGAAAAGGTTAGGATTTTGATGCCTCAAACCTTGCATGATGTCTTCTATAAGACCCTCATAGCAGAGGAGGAGCTTATTAGAGGTGGTCAGACCAGGACTCCAGCGAGACCAACAGGGCAGGTGTCTTCTGGAGCACATTAGACACCAGCAAGACATACGTCGGGATATCGTGGAATCTAGAGGGGATCTGCTTTCACTACATCTCGACGACTGACACCTCAACAACGAACACCTTATCGGGGACCACAACATCAGCAGCAGCGTCGACTGCAGCAGCAGCAATTTAGGTCTGTTTAGCATAACAGAATAGGATTCCAAGCCGACGGACCATCACCTTCTACTTCGGGTACCAGGACTATTGGGCCGAAGAAGGGGTGTTAGACATGTGGGGAGCCACACTACCAGCGCGACTGCCTGGTGGAAAGGACTAGAGCGTCAAGATCAGCCGGACCCACTATCGTGGGAGATATGGGCAAGGCCCATCGGATTCATGTAGTGGTGCATAACCACAAGGCAGAGCATCAGTCGACTGTGCTCGAGAGGACAGGTACCGTCACTGATGAGAACCTTATTATTTTGATAGATCTCGGTGCTACCGAGAGTTTCATTTCTGGTGCAGTGCTAAAAAGGATTAAGGTAAAGGCAATCAAACAGGATGAGTTTAGCTTCGTAGAGTTGGCCTCGGGAGCCAAACAAAAGGTTGGAGGAAAGGTTACGGGTTGTATCCTTAACCTAGGAGAGTTTGTCACAAGGGCCAACCTGTACGTCATAATCTTAGGATCTTATGATGTCATAATTGGTATGGACTGGTTGGAATCGCATGAGGCGATACTCAACTGTAAGACGAAACGGTTGAGCTTGGTTGATGTAATGTCCCTTTCCAAATAGGAGCTCTAGAAGATAAGGCTTAATGGTCTAAACCACCCCATTAGACTATAGCCAGGGCCAAATAGGGGTAAACATGGTTACTAGAGGTCACTCCAGTCACAGGTGTTATATTTGGAAAATGGCATTGAGCTAACAAGAGTTAACAACGCTTTTAAGTCATTATGAGATAAAAATAGAAGTCAACAGTGAATTAAAGTTTCATAAGTGATTTAGGGTTTCAGCATGATTTAGGGTTTTGGAAAGATATAATGGAAGGGTCAGTGACCTAATTCATCATTATGCAGATTATGACTTGTCATTGAGGAGAAGAGGCGCATCTCAGGAGAGATAGTTCAGTGTATTCCAGGAGGAAGACACCAGTTGGTTGATTTCGGTGTTGAAAGACACACCCTAGTAACTGGGAACATCATCCAGGTCTTCCATCATTCTTCATTGATTCTGCAGTGCTCCAATATTCCGGGTATTATCTTTTAGTTTCTTATTTGTATTCTGGATAAGATCCTTTTGTCTTTTGATATAGCCAATTGTTGTTATTTTATTCAGCCACAGTTTCTTATTTATATTCTAGTTAAGGTCCTTTGTATGTTGATCTAGTCGATTATTGTCAATTATTTAACCGCATTCAGCCATTTTTGTAATCCACAGAGATATCATAATACAAACTTGTAGTCCTTTGTCACGTTTATTATTTGTATGATCATTTATATGCTATAAACCTTTGATCCTACACACACATTAGTAGCGTTTCCAACACTAGCCAAGTCAGGAACATTACAGTGGTATCAAAGCTTTAGTCCTGCCAGCCTGTGACTAAAGACAATGAGTGTTGCAGAAGACCCAAAGGGTCATGAACACGTAGGTGACAAATATGTCACTTACAAGAGGCATCAGGAAAGAAGGCATAGGCCTGATTTCCCCCCTTTTCCTCCTAGCTCAGAGGAAGAGGAAGATGCACACAGAGAAGAAGAGAGAAGGGAAGAGCATGAGGGTGAGCGCAAGGCATAAAGGAAGCTAGGAGACAGATATGAGTGACCAGAGGGTAGTGGCAAGGCCCCCATAGATCCAGAGGCAACTTTCATGTAGGTTATTAATGGTATGTTATCTAGTCAATGGACCATGTCTCAATCCTTGGCACAGGTGGTTGATAGATTGGCTAGAGTGGGCATCCCAGATACAGAAGTCCCGCATGCAGTACAGGTGAACTCGGGAGCAGGGAGTAGACCCCAGTCACCCTCTCGCACATACACCTCTACAAGTAGGATTCCCAGACCCTTGTTTCCTATTTTCTAGAGGGCAACCCTGATAGAAGAACCGCCACCAATAGCACAGAGGCCACCCACTCATGTCGACGACATTGCAGATTATAGGAGGAAGTACGCAGCATTGGGTCATGACTTCCATCAGGACATGAAATTAGTCAAGTATTGTGGACTCAGACTCAGGAACTGCCCTAGAGAGCTGCAGGGGGGAGGACCACGACAACAACAGGGGTAGAACCTCGATTTCATCTGAAAAGTTGGAAAACTCACCATCCCTTCTTTCGATGGATCATCCAAATACACTGCCAGAGCTTGGGTACAGAAGCTAGACACATATTGCAAGCTCAAACAGATGACCGAGATAGAGGCCATCAATTTTGTGACCTTACACTTGGAGGGTGAGGCACATGAGTGGTGGTATCATGGACTAGTGACATTGGGTCACAGTCACATCACCTCCTATAGGGAGTTTACAGATAGGCTAATGGATAGGTTTGACAGGAAGGATCCCGAGATACACTTCATGGATCTAGACCAGTTGAGACAATATGGCACAACAGAGGCATTCATCACAGAGTTTTAGCAGGTAGCCATGGCAGTGACAGATATATCAGAACCCAAGCTGATCATGCTATTCACAGAAGGACTCACGGAGCCTTTGAGAGGATGGGTGAAGGCATATAGGCCTCCCACTTTGGAGGATGCCATCCTTCGCACTCGATATCTGGAAGACTCAGTGTCAAAGACTAAAAATTTCTCCAAACCATTTGTGCATTAGAGGGATCAAGACAGGAAGCCATTCCAGAGAGAATGGAAGGGCAAGGAGAAGTTGGATGATGAGACTAGGAGAGAGATTATGAGGAAGAAGCTTTGCTTTAGCTGCAGAGATCCTTGGGTCCTAGGCCATAGGTGCATGGGCAAGGGAGAGATTCATTATATTGAGGTAGTAGCAGATAGCATGGACAATGAGGAGGATCAGGACAGTGGATCCATCCACTAGTTCAGAAAATGAGTCAGCACCAGCAGAGGAGAAGCTTCCCCGTATACCATTGACACCAGCAGGAGCCCATTCTCCAGTAGTCCCACAACCGCCAGAGCAAGCTAATAGGAGGAAACCAACAAAGGGAGGAGTCATAGAGACACTTTTTGGTGTTCCTAGGTATGATACCCTCCGTATCAGAGGGATTATTCAGGGGAAACGGGCAATCACCCTGATAGATGTTGGGGCCACCCACAACTTCATCGACACTTAACTAGTATCGAGACGAGCACTTCAGACAAAGGAGTTTGAGGGGTTTGATGTTGCGATAGAAGATGGCCACACAGTGGAGTGTCTAGATAGAATTCCAAACTTAGAGATGAAGTTAGGCAACCACACAGTGAGAGACACATTTTATGTGGTTGACCTATCAGACACAGATGTGGTGTTAGGAGTTCAGTGGATGATTACCTTGGGAAAAATAACTACCAACTACCAAACCTTGGAAATGGGATTCAGAGATCAGGATGGGAAGAAGGTTGTTCTAAGAGGTATGTCGACAGGAGAACCTAGGACAGTTTCATCCAAGAAGATGGAGAGGATATTCAGAGATGGGGAGGTAGGATATGATGCAAAATGCTTGATCACTACTTAGAAGGATTCATAATATCGACAACAATACCACACAAAGATCAAGAATTTATTGGGACGACATCAACAGGTCTTTGAGGCAATCCCACCAGGGAGACCACCTGACAGGGGGTTTGAGCACACCATTGAGTTAGAGGAGGGGGCCAAACCTATGATCACCCCCCCCCTATTGTCATCCTAGGAGGTTCAAGGATGAGATAGAGAAGACAATCAAGGAATTGTTGGCAATGGGACACATCAGACCGAGCAACAACCCATTTTCTTCTTCAGTTGTCTTAGTTCTGAAGAAGGATGGCACCATGAGGATGTGCATTGATTACCGAGCCTTGAACAAGAAAAACATCAAAAACCGGTACCCTATCCCACGCATTGACGATTTGATGGATGAACTGCATGGGGAAGTTTTCTTCTCAAAAATTGATCTACGCTCTGGATATCACCATATCAACATCCAAGAGCAGGACATAGTGAAGAGGGCATTTCGATGTCATTTTGGACACTTCAAGTTCTTGGTTATGCCATTTGGGCTAACCAATGCACCCGCTACATTCCAGTCTTGCATGAACCATATATTCAGGGATCAGTTAAGGAAATAAGTCTTGGTTTTCTTCGACGACATCTTGATCTATCGCTGGTCATGGAAAGAGCATATGAGGCACCTGGATGAGGTATTGAGCATCATGGAGGCACAATCATTATATTCCAAAGAGTCCAAGTGCGAGTTCGGTATGATAGAGCTGCTTTACTCAGGCCACATCATCAATGCACATGGGATACAGGTGCACCAAGAGAAGATCATGGCCATTCTAGATTGGCCAACGCCCAAGAACATGATAGAATTGAGGAGCTTCTTCAGGCTGTGCAACTATTATAGGAAGTTCGTCTGGCGTTTTTATCAGCTTGGAGCACAGCTGATAGATCTTACCAAGCATGGGGCCTTCATATGGATAGATAAATCACAGGAAACTTTTGATCACATGAAGGAAGTCATGGGCACTTGTCCAGTGTTGGCACTACCAGACTTCACCCTACCATTTGTACTAGAGTGTGATGCATCCAGCGAAGGGATCGGTGCAGTTTTGATGCAGCGAGGAAACCCCATTGTATTTGAGAGCCAAAATCTTAGTCAACCTAAGAGGTTGTACTCCATTTTTGACAAGGAAATGTTGGAAATCATGCATGCCTTGACCAAGTTCTTACAATATTTGGTGGGCAACAAATTCGTGGTCAAGACCGATCACAACAATTTTAAGTATTTCCTTGAGCAGAAGGACCTCAATGAGCGCCAACAGAAATGGGTGAAGAAGGTACAGGCATTTGACTTTGACATAGAGTATGTCAAGGGGAAGAAGAACATTGTGGCCGATGCACTATCGAGGAGACCTGCAAAATGTTCTTTGATGGAGATTTCAGTAGATTGGAAATCCCACTTGTTAGTGGAATATTCAAAGAAAAAGTTCACTTATGAGGTGATGGATGGGCATATACAGGATGACCAGTATAGGGTCATTGACGATGTCATATTTTACAATGATAGAGTCTACGTGGTGCCAGATTCAGGGCTTAAGAATAAAATCCTCACCGCAGTTCATGATTCACCTCTAGCAGGCCATCATGGGTTTTTCAGAACCTACAGACAGATCATAGAGAGGTTCTCATGGAAGGGACTCAAACAAGACATTATGAGACACGTCAGTGAGTGTGTGACTTTCCAGCAGAACAAGTCAGAGCATGCTCTTCCAGCAGGGCTACTTTAGCCACTCCCCATTCCAAAGAAGAAATGGGAGAGTATATCTATGGACTTCATCATCAGTCTACCCAAGGTCTAGGTTAAGGACTATATCTATGTAGTGGTTGACATATTGAGCAAGTTTTCTCACTTCTATGCCATACTGACAGAGTACGACGCAGTTCAGGTAGCTGAGCTTTTCTTCAGGGAGGTCTTAAGACTTCATGGGTTGCCGAAGAACATCGTCAGTGACAGGGACAGTCAGTTCATAGGGACATTTTGGAGAGAGTTGTTTCGGTTGGTGGGGACAGAGTTGACACCTAGCACCAGCTATCACCCTCAGACAGATGGGCAGACCGAGATTGTCAACAAGTGGGTTGAAGGGTATTTGAGGAACTATGTAGGAGGACAGTAGAGAACATGGGTAAAGTGGTTACATTTAGGGGAACATTGTTACAACACCACCTTCCACATGTTCATTGGTATGAAACCCTTTCGATAATTGTACATATATGATGCTCCCACTTCAGTAGACTTGGTATTCGGGGAGAGCAGAGCTCCCAAGGCCAAGGATTGGATCATAGAGAGTCAGGAAATTCTCAAATTATTGAAAGAGAACCTTCAGATGGCGCAAAACCGACAGAAGATATGCGTGGACAGGCATAGGATAGAGCACATATTTGAGGTTGGAGATTTGGTTTTCCTGAGACTCCAACCCTGCAGACAGTCATCTCTAAAGAAGAATGGAGCCGAAAAGATCAAGCCTAGATTTTATGGTCCTTACAGGATCATGGGCCGAGTAGGCGATGTTGCTTATGCGCTAGAACTTCCAGAGGGGAGAAAGATTCATAACGTGTTCCACGTGTCTTGCCTCAAAAAGGCAGTGAGACAATTCATTAACACATCAATGGATATTCCCCCATTAGATGAGGAGGGACAGTTGGAGTTAGCTCCAGAGGAGGTTTTGGAGTTCTGGGAGTGGAAACTAAGGAGCATGGTCATCAGAGAGTGTTTGATCAGATGGAGAGGGCTTCCAGTAGAGGATGCTACTTGGGAGAGAGATCAGGTGTTGTATCACCCTCGACTGGTATTGCTTGAGGACAAGAAATTTTGGGAAGGGAGGACTGTAATGTCCCCTTCCAAATAGGAGCTCTAGAAGAGGAGGCTTAATGGTCTAAACCACCCTGTTAAACTATAGCCAGAGCCATAAACTATAGCCAGAGCCATAAACTATAGCCAGAGCCAAAGAGGGGTAAACAGGGCTACTAGAGGTCACTCCAGTCATAGGTGTTATATTCAGAAAGTGACATTGAGATAACAAGAGTTAACAACACTTTTAAGTCACTATGAGCTAAAAATAGAAGTCAACGGTGAATTAGGGTTTCAGCATGATTTAGGTTTTTGGAAATCTATAAAGGAAGGTTCAATGACCTAATTCATCATTATGAATATTATGACTTGTCATTGAGGAGAAGAGGCACATATCAGGAGAGATAGTTCAGTGTATTCCAAAAGGAAGACACCAGTTGGCTGATTTCGGTGTTGAAAGACACACCCTAGTCACTGGGAAGATCATCGAGGTCTTCCATCATTCTTCATTGATTCCGCAATGCTCCAATATTTAGGGTATTATCTTTTAGTTTCTTATTTGTATTCCGTCTAAGATCCTTTTGTCTTTTGATCTAGCCGATTGTTGTTATTTTATTCAGTCATAGTTGCTTATTTATATTCCGGCTAAGATCCTTTGTATGTTGATCTAGTCGAGTATTGTCAGTTATTCAGCCGCATTCGGCCATTTTTGTAATCCACAGAGATATCATAATACAAACTTGCAGTCCTTTGTCACGTTTATTATTTGTATGATCATTTATATGTTGTAAACCTTTGATCCTACACACACATTAGCAGTGTTTCCTACACTAGCTAAGTCAGGAACATTACAGTCGATGACAAGGGACAGAGATGGGTGATTGTAGGATGGAACCAGGGAGTTTCCATGAGGTTCATATCTTCCTTAAATCTACAGAAGAGCATGTGAAAGGGGTGAAATATTTACGTGATCCTTGCGTTAAATGAAAAGGGATTAGCGGAAGGTTTAGAACACCTTCCAGTGGTGAGAGAGTTTGCAGATGTATTTTCGGAGGAGTTACCTGGGATGCCGTCGGAGCGAGAATTGGAGTTTACTATAGACCTAAAACCGAGAACAGAACCGATAGCTAGAATGCCTTATCGGATGTCAACCCCAGAGTTACAGGAGTTGAGAATGCAACTGAAGGAGTTGCTGGACCTGGGACTGATACTTCCTAGTGTGTCACTGAGGGGTGCACCTGTTATTTTCATACAAAAGAAGGATGGGTCATGGAGGATCTGCATTGACTACTGTCAATTGAAAAAGGCCATGATCAAGAATCAATATCCGTTGCCAAGGATTGATGACCTGTTCGATCGAATGAAGGGCATGACGATGTTCTCAAAGATTGATTTGTGATCAGGGTATCACTAGTTACAAATTAAGGAAGATGATGTTCCTAAGACCACCTTTAAGACGAGGTTTGGACATTATGATTTTACTGTTTTACCGTATGGACTGACAAATGCCCTGGGGGTATTTATCAGTTTGATGAATGAGGTGTTCCACAAGTACTTGGACAAGTTCCTCCAAGTACTCATTGACGATATTTTGATTTACTCTGGGACGACGGAGGAGCATGACAAGCACTTGTGCTTGGTACTACAGTGTCTACGAGAGCACAAATTGTATGGGAAGTTATCCAAATGCTCATTTTATCAATCAAAGATCCACTACTTAGGGCACGTCATCTTCGATGAAGGTATTGTTGTGGATCCATAAAAGGTCGAGGCCATTATGGAATGGCCTACGCCGAGGAATGTCCCGTAAGTGTGTAGCTTCATGCATTTAGTAGGATACTATTGACGGTTCGTTGAGGGGTTTTCAAAGATAGCAAATCTGATCACGGAATTGGAGAAGAAAAACAAGAAGTTTGTTTGGACTGAGAAATGTGTGCAAGAATTTCGAAGGCTCAAGGATTTGTTGACAACAACACCGATACTAAAGGTCCCAGACATGCATGCGGACTTCTTGGTATGCACTGACGCATCCAAAAAAGGCTTAGGCAGATTCTTGATGCAAGACGGATGAGTGATCGCTTACATTTCGAGAAAAATGAGGAGGCACGAGGAGAACTATGCGATGCATGATTTGGAGTAGTTAGACATCGTATATGACATGAAGGTTTGGAGACACTACCTTATTGGATGAAAATTTGAACTAAAGACTGACCATTGTCGACTACAACACATCTTTACGCAAAGCGACCTGAATGCGTGACAACGAGGTTGATCAGAATTGCTTAGCGAGTACGACTTCAAGATTACTTACATAAAAGGAACAGTGAACTGAGTGGCAGATACATTGAGTCGGAGACCATGAATCTTTTTGGTGTTGCCTCTTCAGACGAATCTACATAAAAAGATTCTAACTTTACAGCGTGATGATGAATGTTACAAAGAGGTCGAGGGTTTTATCGAACAAAACACAATGATGGTACCACGATTTGAAGGATTTTCTTTTGATAGCGATGGTTTATTGAGGTTTAAAAATAAGATCTACGTATTGTTGAACGACGAGTTGAGGATGTTGATCCTAAGCGAGGCTCATAGAGTAGTTTACATGGTTCATCCGGGAGTCACGAAGATGAGGGCAGACCTTAAACCCTTATTCTTCTGGAAGGAAATGAAGGCAAACATTATCAACTATGTGGCCAGATGTCTAGAATGTCAGTAGGTAAACGCTGAACATAGACACCCAACAGGATTACTACAACCACACGCTATTCTGAAATCAAAATGGGAGGTTATTTTGATGGATTTTATTGTTTGATTTCCACTGACGACAAGGAGACATGACTCGATTTTCGTAGTAGTAGACACTCTAACAAAGATTGCTCACTTTATTCTTGTGCGTACGAATTATCAGGCACCTGACATAGCTAGAGTTTTCATCAGTGAGATTGTGAGGCTACATAGTGTGCCTAAGAGGATTATATCCGATCGAGGATCGGTGTTTACTAGACAATTTTGGACGAGTTTCCAATAGGCCTTGAAAACCCAACTTAACTTTAGTACTACGTATCACCCGGAGACTAACGGGCAGAACGAACGAATGAACCAGACATTGGAGGACATGTTGCGCATGTACGTGATGGACCAAAGAAAGCGTTGGGAACAATTCTTAGCACTAGTGGAGTTCGCTTACAACAATAGTTACCAAAGAACCATTAAGATGGCGCCTTTTGAGTTTCTTTATGGGAAACCATGTCAGACGCCTTTGAGTTGGGATCGGCTTGAGGATAGGGTCTTGGTGGGACCAGAAGCAATCCATGAAATGGAAGAGAAAATGAAAACAATAAGACAAAGGATTAAAGAAGCGCAGGATTGACAGAAGAGTTATGTCGATGCGCATTGTGTTGACCGTAGTTATGAGGTCAGCGATTGAGTCTTCTTGTGGGTTAAACCGAATAAAAGTTTGATCAATTTTGGGAAGGGAGATAAACTCTCTCCTAGGTTCATCAGACCTTTCGAGATTGTGGAGAGAAAGGGGCCTGTGGCCTATCGACTACCCTTGCCTGATTCTTTGAGGTGTATGCACGAAGTTTTTCATGTATCTGTTTTGAGACATTATATTAGTGATACGACACATGTTATTGACATGAGTTCCTTGCAGGTATCAGATGTGGGGGCTCTCACAGCTAATCTGATCCGCATCTTGGATCATTGCATTCGACAGCTACGACATCGAATGATAGAGCACGTCAAGGTCCAGTGGGACAATTATAGTCCGCACTTGGTGACCTGGGAGGAAGCATATGATATCCACCAACAATTTCCATTTTTGTTTGATAGATAGACATATGATGTACTGTGATACACTTTATTTCGGCATATATACTATGAAACTTCGGGATGAAGTTTAGACCAAAAGGGGGTGTATGTAACATCCCTCTCTGGCGTAATGAGTGAACTTATTCTTTGAGGACACTTGCTCGCAAGTGATCCGGATTATTATGCTATTAAAAATTTTGATTTTGATTATGAGACGTTATGGGTTGATGACATTTTGTTTTACTGCATTGACATAGACAAGTGCTATTGACTCGGTTTTACTGAGTGTGCAGGATATTGGACCTCGAGGATGCAGAGGCATCGATGGAACCCCTTGGACTCTGGATCGAGTTAGGGAGTGTACCATTGGGGTTTGATTGTATTATTGTGATATTAGTGCATCTGAATAGATGATATGATATGGATATTTTCTGACACGATTTGTTGATGATGAAGGTTGACGATACCTTGCCCACTAGACTCACATGTGGAGTAAAGGGGTCACACATGACTGCCAGAGATGTTGAGGGAGAGGTGTGGACAACAACCCTGCCACAACCTACTAACACTCTCGCCGTGGCTCGAACTATAGGTTAAAATTTACCTAGTTCGAGAGGACCCACGATGTCGTGAGGGAAGACTGCGATAGTCACTCACGATGATTCTAAGGGGTGCGCAATAAGGCAGGGGCCTTAATCCTTAGAGGCCCTTAGTCTCCCACAAGTTCACCTAGTGGAGTATTGACTCCAGTGGTTTTTTATGTCTACCAAGTTAGTCAAGAGGTGAGTGACACCCTTAGAGCACGTGCTACATCCTGAAGGTCACGTCGCACAAGAAAAATGGAAAGAGGCGAGTGGCACCCTTAAATCACATAGTGCATCCTGAAGGGCACGTTGAATAAGGGAACAGATGAGACGAGTGGCATCCTTTGAGCCCCTAGTGCGTCCTGAAGGGCACGTCGCATTGTTTTGATAAATGAATGAACCTAGACGGCCTTAGGATGAACAATGTGATAAGAATTTTTAAAAAAAAATTCCCTATTAAAATGTCGTCCATCATGAAAATTAAGGTCTAGGTCTAAATCATGCTAGTGGTAAAATTTGATCCTTTTTATTATTATTATTATTTAATATATATATTTAAAAACAAAATAAATAAAGAGTATGATCTTCGTTAAATCTTGTAACACGGAGGGAGTAATAAATTTAATTTATTCAAAAAATAAATAAAAAATCGGTTGGAATAAAATTTAAAAAAAAAAGGGAATTAATTGTTTTATTATTTTTGATAATTTAAAATATACTAATTAAATAAGAAAAGGGAAAACATGTTAATTTCCACACTTGTCTTTTTGAGTTCTAATTGAAAAGGGGAAAGAGGGAAAGTCTAAAATATTAGGAAACTAGGAAAAGAGGTAAACATAAAAAGGGAAAAAGGGACATAAGAGAAAATGCAGAAAGTCAAACTTAGTAAAGTATCTACTATTTAAGAGCTTTCTAATTTAAACTGAACTAGCAATTTAATAATGGGGAAAGCCATTAAAACCTGTAAGGGAATTTGGGGACACCTATGAGTGAATCTAGGAGTAACTCTAGGTTGGTAGGGGAAATAAAGATAATTAATTAATTAAATAAATTAATTTATGGAGGAATGAAGGGGATGAGTGACACTTGTACAGGAAGGAATTTTTAGGAATTAAATTTAAAAAAACTTAATTAAATGAGATTTTAAGAAAGTAAGGAACCACGAAACTCTATATAATGAAGGAAGGAGATGGAGGTTGGAACTCTTCGGTTTTGTGTATCGTTACGCTGCAGAAATATTGACTTGACTGACTTAATTTATGGGAGTTGGTATACCCAGCTCGGTGAGGAGTGGTAGCTCGACCTTGTGAGGCGAGCTAGGAGCTAGTCGAAATCTCTGGATAGTGAGTGTGTGGCCCCTTTGCAGCTCAGGGGGCTAAAGGGGAAGAAGAGTACCGCTAGCATTGGCTAGGAGGTACCGATGAAGTCTCGTCGATCGGCACATGGGAGTTGCAAGGAGCACACGGGACGTCCACTCCGAACAGGCAACGATACGCTTTCTTCGTTTTGTATGGTAAAATGCTTTAGAACTTATGCTTGAATCTGCATTTTTACTTGGGTAAGTGAACTGATGTCTAGATGGTTTTCATAAATTTTCTTAGCCTATCTCAATGATAGATTGACTCCCATGCCTTCATTTCCCCGCATGTCTTGACCACCTTGCTATGTTGATTGTGACCTTCATGGTTGTTTAGACTTCGTCCCTAGGTCACCAGTCATCGTCTGAGCAGTCAGCCAAGATCCTGAGCTACGGTCATCGCCTTAGCGTTAAAAGGCCTATGGATCTCAACGCCCTGCTTTTCTGTGCAAAGATGATGAGCGAATGATGAACCTGTTAGCCGGCTACCCTTGGTGTTTATCCCTGGATGATTGTAGATTCTTCCATATGGCAACGACCTCTGTGTGGATTATCTGGTGTCCTGGTTGGGTTTCTCTATGCCTTGACTGATAGAACCCCTGCAATCATTCCATGACCTGTCCCATTGGATCCTTGCATTCTCTTACTATTGTCTGTGTTGTATTGGGGTTATAGCGATGAAAAATAAACGAATTGATTTCATGTCTGCATTTTTATAGTGGTATCATGGAAATGGAAAAAAAAAAAATTGTTATTCGTGTCTTCTTTGTATTGGTATTTTGGCAATGGAAAAAAAAATGAATTGATTTCAGGTTTGCATTTTTATAATGGTATCCTAGAAATTGAAAATGTTTTTATTTAATTTCCTGTTTGCATTTTATATTTGTGTCCGGGAAATGAAAAACGTTTTTGTGTTCCAGTCTGCGTGGTATTGGTATCTTGGAAATTGAAAACAAAATCATTTCCATGTCTGCGTTTTTCCAGCGTTTTTCCCTTTTAAATGATGATGGCAACATGGACTTCCTTCTGGTGCATTTTGGGAACATCATTCTACATATTTTAAATACGGATAGCCATGAATGTCCTTCTGGTGTGTCCCTGTACATGTTTTTCCCTTTTAAATTGAGACTGAGATTGTTGTTAAATTACCCATGTTTTTGCTTTTAAAGATTGACATAGATTGTTGTTTAATTCCAACGTTTTTTCCCTTTAAAATGTGAAGAGATTGTTGTTAAATTACCCACATTTTTGCTTTTAAAGATTGACATAGATTGTTGTTTAAATGCCCATGATTTTTTCCTTTAAACTGTGAAGAGATTGTTGTTGAATTACCCACGTTTTTTCTTTTAAAGATTGACATAGACTGTTGTTAAATGCCCACGAAGTCGCCTTCAAAACTGATGATTGTTTTTCTGTGAATGACCACGGTTTGGAATTTAAAAACGGACGGTGTAGACCAACGTTTTCATCTTGTTTCAGAGTGTTTCTATCACTAAGTTTATGCCACGATTTACAACTGAATTCATGGTGTATTCATCACTGAATCCAAGCGATTTATCACTGATTATAGCTCATTTTTATCTCTGATTTTATAGTATTCATACCACATAGTTAAAGCGGTTCTGTCACTGAATTCAGCGTGTTTTCAGCATTGATTTTACACCATGTTTTACCACTAAATTTACGGTGTATTATTTACTGAATCCAAGCGATTCCATCACTTATTACAACATGTTTTTATCTCTGAGTTTTTACTATGTATACCACTGAGTTTGTTGTTAAATGACCATGACTTTCCTTAATAATTGATTGAGTTGTTGTTGACTGACCACGATTTGGTCCTTCTGTAGTTTTTTTTTGTCCATTTTATCCTCCACAATGAACGCATACCCAACATTCTCATTGCCAAGCTTTAATTACCACAACAATGTTACTGGCCATGTTCATTATCATGTTAATTGCAATATGAAATATTATATTTTTGCCTTATTAATTGCAAGAACAATTGATACAACAATGTTAATGGTCAACAGATTCCTTCTATTGATTAAATGCCACAACGAGTTAAATAGTTAACAGTTATATAAATCACTTGGTTATTGCGCCATGAATGGTTATGTTAACAGTCATGCAAATTGCCTTGTTAATGTTATATTAATTGTATGTTAACTAGAATGTTAAATTCCTTATTATTTCTATATTACTTATTATGAAAACAATCATGTAAACTATCTTGTTAATGTTATATTAATTGTCATGTAACTGCTCTGATAATCACCTTGTTAAATTGCTACAACAATGTTAATAGTTACCAGTTTCCTTCTCTATGATAGTAGACCACTAGCATTATTAGTTCGATCAATATAGCTAGACTACATGTTGAGATTTAATTTCTTATAAGTGCTAATGGTAGCATTCCACTTTAAGAATGTTAATGTTGTTATTCAAGTTTATGGCTAGTTGGATGGGGATTCGGGTTAATATAGAATTGTCCATTTAGGTTGTAATAAATATTAAAATTAGTATGGTGAGTAAAGACTAGATTGCAAATTTTAGACTTGCTAATTTAAATATGTAATTGATGTTAGTTGGATTTATAGATATTGCCTAATTGGTAACTCAGACTCACTAAATTTGAGTCGTATTTCATGTTAAGTTTGGTTGGTAACTCGTTGACTATTGGAATTTAGACTGGTTAATTGATTTGTAATTAACGTCAATTTAAATCATAGATATTGACCATTTAGCCTTTATTAATGGTTGGGTTGTTGAGGAAGTCGTTTTTAGCTTGCGCTTCCTGTTGTGAGTGTTGTTGTTCATTATAATTAATGTTTGTACTTGGTTTTGTAAACATTTAATGTGCTTGGTTGCTCACTGTAAGGGTTCTAGTTACTTGTGTAATTAATTTTGGGTGCGTGGGATTGTTAGGATGATTGTGCTTAGCTTAGTAGGCTTGTTCTTCTTGTGTTGGGAAGGATGTAGACACCTCCTTGTTCCTCAGAACATTCGCCATCCTTGAGACCTTAAATGGTCAAAATCGATGGGAACCTGGGCTTGAGCGTTGCTGATGTGTCCTAGAGGTCCTAACCATTAAAGGGTAGGACGGGCGGGTAGTCATTCTTATTCTTCGTCGGTTGAATGTCGTACATTGCTTCCAGGTGCTTGATGTGCTTTTATGTTAGGTCATTATGTTGTTGTTGCGTGAGTTGTATGCATTGGGTTCATCATCATGTTGCGATGTTGAGTATAATGTCATTATTACCTTCCTACATACACACACACAAAAAAAATTAAGGGTGATTTTACCAGTTGTACATCGTAGGAGTCGTACCAAAAGGTGGGATCTTACAATACATAATATAAGTGGAAGACATATACTTTCTTTGCTTGGAAATGATTCACCTATTAATACTTTCACATTAAAACCATTTATGATATTAAAATACACACAATGCATTAAAATAAAAAAACATGCAATAAACTCTAAATAGAATTAAGGGGACCATATGAAATTGGAGAAAGAAACTATTAGTATTCAAGAACAAGGAAGGCATATTAGTACTTTACTATTGTATTATATATCTAGAGTTAAAGCTACCACATGTGGATATAAAATATATATATATATATATACATATATATATATATATATATATATATTCACATTAAAACCATTATAATATTATTAAGATATATGCAATGCATTAAAATAAAAAAACATGCAATAAAATGTAAATAGTAAATAGAATTATGAGACCATATGAAATTGGAGAAAGAAATTATTAGTATTTCAAAATCAAGGAAGGTCGACTAGTACTTCACTACAATATTATATATCTAGAGTTAAAAAAATCATTAAGGTATAAATGAAATGAAATGAAATGACTATTTTTTGGTTATATTATTTGAAAACATTTGGACAAAATCCAATAAGAAATTGTTAGATCCACAAATTTAAGTGATACTAAATTGTTTTCAGTATATACTAAACTAATCTTTTAATTAATGATCTTTTAATTACACCTAAAGGCATATACCTATTGAAGATGGACACAATTAATAATATTTTAATTATAAAAACTAATCTTATGGCTAGTAATTGAAGATGCTGGCATCTTCTTAGTTGTCCTCCTAAATCAATGAATGAGATTTCATGTTCATAACTTTCTTGCATTTTTTAATGCTTACTTTTCCTTGTTTACTTTTTCATATTTACTTAATATGATTAATATTTTACTTCCATTACCAATGATTGTCACGTTTACCTAATTAACAAAGATTACAAAAATTCTAGATAACCAGAGCTAAGCCAATAGCCACATATATACAACACATAAAATTATAAACAAATACCCGAATTAGAGAGTGTGATCAGAAGCAAGCCTTAGCTAATAAAAAAAGGAAGATGCATGTGTGGCCACGCTCTTATCGTTGTCAAGTTCCGTTGCTTCATTTTTATATTTGCTTTGAGATTGTGGGAATGAAATAAGCTTTTCGTAGTTAATCAGACACATGATTGTGGCTGTGCTAGTCTTAAATTCTAATCTGATGGCTAAGCATTGAAGATGCTGGCATATTCTTAGTTGTTCTCCAAAATCAATGCGTCAGATTTATTGTTTATAACTTCCTTGCATTTATGTTAACATGTTTAATTTTTTACATTTACCTAATCACATTCTAAATTTACTGTAAAAATTAACATGTTTGCTTTTTTACATTTACCTAATCACATTCTAAATTTAATATAAAAAAACATAATTGTCCGTTCAAATAATTGAGCATTAAAATATAAGCAAGCCACTTTTATATCATTAAAAAACACTCTGCACAAGTTTATGGTTTCATTTTGGTATCACTCATTCATTTTTTATATCTGAAAGGTCGTTTGATGCCACGACCTGTATGGACGTTTAATATTCACCTGTAGTTATCCCAAAAAGCACTCAAATCATACCATACCTTCGACGCCCATGGGGTAATTTCTGTATGTTGTTTATGTATGTTGGAGTCTGCTCAGTCACGACTCTTGTTCTGAAGGGAACCTTTCGGCGTTCTCCAACCGCGAGTCGGCTGTGCTAGTTTAACTTACTTAAGCATTTATCATTTGAAGATGGGTTGGAAAATTTGTTGATCATACTTAAAGGGCGATTTGGCCACCAAATTGTATCAAGCGCGAGCACTTAGTTGTCGATCGATTTTCTTAGAACACATTGTATGGTTATATCAATTAATTAACCTTTTGATCAGAAGAACGTCATTCTGAAGGCAAAGTTGTTAATCGGCTGCTTCGTTTTGAATCATTTCACCATTCTTCCTTAGTTGTCCGACACAGAAGACGATGCTAAATGGATAAGGAATTGCTTTTCGCTATTTCACGAAACTCAAAATCGACGCGGCTCACTTCTATGCTTCAAGGCATATCAAAGATATATATGCTAATATTCCACGCAATGAAGTTCTGGGTGTGAAGAAATAATAGCAGCACAATGGGAATTCTCAAACATATTCCACATATGAGATAGCAGCCATCGACTAGAGCACGATACGCCAGGCCGGTATCGGTTTTGTCACAGAGCATTTTAAATCAGACATATTATGTTCAGAGCTTTCTAGAATATATTAATAACCCCTGACGTGGTTGCTTTAATGGACGCCAATTAGGAATCAGTCTGTTAGTCATGTGCTGAGCAAAATGTAGGGAGATAAAGTCTCTAATTTATAATATCGGGCGGGAATAATGGCGCGAAGGAATTTCTGTTTCCCAGGTAGATATTTAAGAAAAACATTAAAATAGTTTGAAGAAAGCCCCGGTAGAATAGTATTGTTTTCTCATTCGGAAACCCATGTCAACTCGTATGAGATACGCGATAAGCATATGGATCTCTTTCGATCCTGTCACCCGCCAAGCCTCATCAGTTGAAGACGCTATAAAATGAGAGAAGGAATTGAATGCCTAAATGTAGCTCTGGCTAACTGTGTAGGAGAATTGTTCGATATTTTGAAGGAAAATGGAAATAGGGCGGGGATTTGAGCTGGGTTTTTATGTTATCTTTCTGGTGAGTGTATTATGGCCATGTACGGCAAGAGCGCAGTCGGTGAAGCCTGGGAGATGGAAGCTTCTCGTACAGAACGGTGGAGTGTCTGCCATGCACATGACTGTTACTCATCTTAACACCGTCGTCATGTTCGACAGGACCAACTTCGGTCCTTCGCAGCTGATGCTCGACAATGGTCGATGCCGCGACAATCCGCAAGATCAGGCTCTCACGCACGACTGTTGGGCTCATTCCATCGAATACAACGTGCGCACCAACAAGGTCAGGCCACTCGAGATCTTCACCGATACCTGGTGTTCATCCGGTGCCTTCTCCGCCAACGGGACGCTTGTCCATACCGGGGGTTGGCGGGACGGGGCTAGAAGAATCCGCTACTTCGTCCCCTGCTCGAATGGCGCTTGCGACTGGGACGAATCGCAGGCTCCCAATCTCGTCGACAATCGATGGTACGCCTCCAACCAGATCCTTCCCGACAATCGCATCATCGTTGTGGGCGGCACTGCCGATTTCACTTACGAATTCGTTCCAAAAACCCCCGGGCAAGGAACCTTCAACCTGCCTTTCCTCTCTCAGACACGAACCAGCGCGCAGGTGGAGAACAATCTGTACCCATTTCTTCACCTCTGCTCGGACGGGAACCTGTTCATCTTCGCCAATAGGGACTCAATTCTCCTGGACTACAAGAACAACGTGGTGGTGAAGACGTATCCAAGGATGCCGGGGGCCGGCCCTAGAAACTACCCTTCCACGGGGTCTTCCGTTATGCTTCCCCTCTCTGCTTCCGACGGATTTAAGAAGGTCGAAGTCCTCATCTGCGGGGGATGCCCCGACAACGGTTTCGCTTCAGCACAAGCGGGTAACTTCATCGACGCCCTTAACAACTGCGGAAGAATGGTGATAACAGACCCCAATCCTGTGTGGAGCATGGAGAACATGACAGGGCCCAGGAC